>PVIJ01016984.1:0-30988 GCA_004024925.1 Scalopus aquaticus | reverse complement strand
AATTTACCCAAAGGACACAAAAACACTAATCCGAAAGGATACATGCACCCGTATGTTCATTGCGGCACTGTTCACAATAGCAAAGGTAAGGAAGCAACCCAGATGTCCAAAAATAGATGATTGGATCCAGAAGATGTGGTACATATACACAATGGAATACTATTCAGCATGGAAAGAAGATAAACACATGCAATTTGCATCCACATGGATGGAATTAGAGGGGATCATACTCAGTGAAATAAGCCAGAAAGAAAGAGAAAAATATCGAATGGTTTCACTTATAACAGGACTATAGGGAGGCCGGGTGGGAGAGAGACACTCAGCGGTGGGGGAGGGGGGAGGGGAGGATAAGGGCACAAAATGGAAGGGAGGAGAATACAGGGGACCATGGAGATGGATCACGGGTGAATTGGTGGTGGGCTGCCCAAGGGGAATACAAAATGTAAAAGACATAAATAACAATAAACAAAAATGGAAAAAAAAAAGAATCTTAAAGGTATGTGGATCTCACAGAAGTTAAATAAACTCATGGTTAACAGAGAGCAGAAATGATACTTTACTCTCAGATGATAGTATTAACAATCATTTACTGAACATTTATTTTGTATTTGGCACTGTTCCTCGCACTTCTGTAGATATTCTCATTTAATTTTCAAAACACTTCTGTTGATACTTTTAATTTACAAAGAGTCTGAGATTTAGAGAAATACTGTTAGCAGTGCTGACTCAGTGGCAGAGATGCCCAAAGTCACCTTTTTAATCAGTATGTTGCATCCCTCCAGTCCTCAACTTTCACAAGACCCCCCTCTGTCTTTCTTAATAATTTTAGTTTGAAAAATAGCTTTTAAATTTAGCTCCCTGGCTGTCACAAACTGGCCAGCTCTCAGATTTCTGGCAGGCAACCCAGTTTGCATGTCATAAATATAACTGAAGACATAACTAGACACTTGGATACATTTTCATCTTTGGGCAATCTCACTAATGGACTGGCCTCACATTCCAAGTGGAAAAGTTGTGGTGCCTCACCTAACCGGCAGGCACTTTCCAAGTCCTGCTTGGACTATTGAATCCTCTTTATTAGGTTAATAAAAGGCATATTGGCAATACCCCTATTAATGTATTCTAGCAGTGATACATTCATATGAGGGCTGTTTTTTTTAAAATCAGGTCTTATTTAAAAGTTGCAAATCTCCAGAAATGGTCCTGCATATTATGGGGTTGCTGAGGGATAATACTGAAAATCTGTCCCATTCCTGGAGAGATATTTAAATGGAGACATGAAATTGATTGTACCAAATGTGATGAGTGATAGGCCATATTGTGTGCATGAAGGGGTGCTGGCTTTATGGTCTGCCCAAACTTAACCATAAGTCAGTGTTAGACATGTCAGCCAGAGTTCAGCGTCTTCACTCACCTTTCGTATCTGAATGGTTACTGTGCATATTTGGCATTTACATTTGCAAAGTAGTTCTGTCCTCTAAATGTCACTGTGGATGCAGGAAAATTTTATGATTGCTAGTTCAAAGGTGGAGAGACTGACTAGGGCTGCAAAGGGAAGAGTGGCTAACCAGGGGGCCAGAACATCTGAAATAGTCATTGTGGCTACTACTCAGACGTTACTGCCTTTGATTACCTGTTTTCCTCTCCCCACTTTGTCTTTATTGTTTTTTGCATTTTATTCTTCCTAGTGATGCCCCACAAGCAAGACAAATTACAGTAGGCAGCACAAAGCATGGTGCTTCAGGGAAGGGGCTCTGGAGTCAGTTTCCCGTGCAGCTGACATAACTTTGGGCAATGAATTAAGCTGTAAATTGGGGCTGATAAGACATCGCATACAGAACTGGTACAATGACTCGGCCCGCGAGTCCAGATCAACGCTGCACCTGAGGAGGAAGCAGGGAGCAAGGGACAGGGGTACGCGAGAAAATGGAGACAAGACAGGAGGTCTGATCAAGTCTCGTTTATTGTTCCCGAGGGAAGAGCATAAACAGGGTGAAACTCGCGGGGAGGTAACATTAGGTAATGCAGTTGGTCCGAGGTCGGGGATCCAATGAGAGCGCGGCACGGGAAACAATGGGATGGTCCCGCTGACCTCAGTTTGGAAAAATGTACATGGAACGGGAAAACAGAAATCCAAGGCCGTACTCATCGAGACCTAACCTTATATGGGCAACTCAGGCAATTAGGGCCGTAACTTAACCGCTAGGGGCCATCCTGTCCGATGGCTCCCGACAGTACAAGGATTTTGATTCAGTAAGATTTTGTGTGTTAATATCTGTTATACATTTTGTTACCATTCAAAATGAAACAACATGAGGCAGAATATAATTAAAGGGTTTACCTCTATGGTATAGACTATAGGCTGTGGGATTTTTATTAAAGGAAAACATTCTGAAGTCTGGAGCAACCTGGAGTGTCTTTAGAGGCTAAGGACACTTAACATGCTACAAAAGACAACAGCATTTGTAAGTAGATAGGAAAGGGAAGGAACTCTGCCACTTTGGTGATTTTACACACGTCTGCATATGCTTGGACACCTCTTGAAAGTAGAGCCCACCACCCCTGTCCTTGAATGTGGCTGGCCTTGGTGCCTTATTGCTAATGAGCAGATGTGGTGGAAATAGGACTTTATGACTTGGAATTCTAAATTAGAAAATTTGATAGTTTTTGCTCCTTCATTTATCTATCACCTGACAGATCAATTACCTGTCCACCTCCCTCTCCCTTCCTCTCTCCCTCCCTACTACCAACATATCTATTGAAGGCTCTCCCATCTTTAGAGCCCCAAGCCACCTTGTAAGATGTCAGGTTACTCTGAAGCTACCATGGGAGCATGTGGGAAGACTATACAGCATCAGAGACACAAGCCCAAGAAGCCCCAGTTCTATTCTATGCTATTCCCACTTTGGCATCAGCTATGCAAGTGAACTTTCAGATAATCCCAGTCCCAGCCATCACCTGAGAGTAACTATGAGAGCCCTGGGGTGAGAACTGTCTAGCTGAGCCCAGTCAACCAGTGGAATCCCAAGAGCTAAAAATAAAATGTTATTTTGAGTCACTAAGTTTACGAGTGATTTTTTTTCTGGAACAATAACCAAAGGACAAGCACACTTACAAACCACAGCAAATTTACAAGCTAAACAACAAAACTGAGTAATACTCAGTTTAAATTGGTTAATTTATTTTGATGATGTCTTACAGTAGTTACATTGATACTTGGGTCACTAAAAGGTGAATGTTACAGGACAAACTTTTGGTAGATTGATACACACATGCCCACGATGACTCAACTCTCATACCACAAGCGCTCCATCCCCAATACGAGGCCATCTTTGCTTCTACAGCACACAGCAACATCTGGCCCTCACAGAGTGCTAGCATTTCCTCATTGAACTCCCTTCCTGCCTCTGTTCTTTTCACATCAGCTCATAGCAATCAAGGATGCTTTCCTTGATGCCAGTGTGAGCCTATGAACCAAAAAATCTAGGCACCAACATTGAGTGGCAGCTCTCAATTATAAGGAGTCATCCAAAAAACTTTTATTTGTAGAGATATTTTTGTTTTTAGATTAGCATGAAAATGAGAGATTTGAAAATGATTGCAGGGGATTGCCTACAACAAAGAAGGTATTAGGGAGCTGGGCTGGACTAGAAAGAGTGTCTAGTCCAGGTAGTTCTAAGCAAAACATTTAGCTGAAGTAGAGGAGAATTGAGTTTGGATGGCCCAGAAAGTCAATATCCAGAGACTGAAATATTCATCTGTAGTCATTATTGGTTCTTGGGTGGGGGAGTGAAATGATGAAAGTTCTATTTCAAGGTTCATCTCACAGCTATATGTGTGTGATGAATGAGAGAAAGGTGAGGCTGGAGTCAGGGAGACTGGCTTACAGTCTCTCCTCCTGTGTTAATCCTAGAAATCAGTGTTCGCCAATGGCTCACTGTGTGCATGTGCTCTCTCGGCCTTTTGCAAACTGTAGTATTAGATAATGAGTTGGATTTAGTGTTAGCACTCAGGGGTTTATAGTGTTCTTCCCCTACTCCTATTTGTCGCTGATAAATGTTACAGCCTTGGTCAAGCCATTCATGTCCCAGCACTTCTGAGCCTCCATCTATCAAACAAGGAATAATCACGTATATATTCTATTCATGTTATAAATATTATATATTCATAAAATCTTCAAGCCTTCATAGAATGAGTGTATACTCTTAGAGTATACATAAGTGTTAGCTCATACTTGAAAGAGAGCACTTAAGTTTCTAAAAAGATTTATTTCTCCTTTATTGTCTATATTACAATAGCATTAATAGAAATTTTGAAAGTGAATAAAAGCCGTCAATGTTCCACAGCTACCAAATATCAACTATTTATTTTCCATATTTCTTGCTAGTTCTTATACATATACATACATTTACAATCATAGTGGAAACGTATTGCATTTTGCTTTTTTCCCACATAAATATTGGCATTTTCATGTTATCCTATGCTATTCATAATTATAATTTTATAATAGTCCATCAAATTGATATTCCATGGACTTATTGAATTTACTTAACTAATCTCTATATCATTGGAAGCACATCTATTTGTGTTACACACATTTCCTCCTTCCTTCTTCTTTCTAGCTTGGAAGAGGAAAAGAGGCAGATTATAAGGCACTGCAAATGGAATTATTGAGGCAAAGAGAATGAATGTTCTAATTTCCTTTAAAGTAAGAGACTATTGAGCACTCTCCTTCAAAGCTGAGGGACATAATGTGTTTTAAAAAAGACAGATGCTGGAGTCTGAAAACCCTGCACAGACAGGACCCAATTAGCAGATCCCTTACTCGAAATTCTTCGTGATATTTGGTTTTCTTTGTCTTGGTGGTAAGGAAGGAAGCAGTTGTTTTCCAAGTCCATTCTGCACAGTCTTTGGAAGAGTATTACTTGTAAATAAAGGCTCTTGACTGAGTTAAGTGAGCTGGTGATTGAATCAGCCGGACAGAGGCACGGTTTAGAATAAGTACAGCCTTAGCCTCTCAGTGACGTCAGGTAGACTTCAGACTGAGAAAATCTTCAATCCCAGTCAAACAAGGTTAAGCTGGTGTATTAATTTGCAGGTGCTTCTCTGATTTAGGACTGACCTGAGTTTTTTCTGCCTGTTTGCATTAATCATTTGGGGACAGCTGCTGGAGACACAGCGCTGGAGCCGGGGATGCCAATCCTTTCACAAAACAAGTAAACAAGGTTACCAGCGCCAGGGAACAAGCTCCAGCAGGAAACTCCCCCAAATCGTGTGTGTTTTTTTTTAAAGCAGTCACATTCTTGAAGATTAGGATCCATGATCTGGGACTCACAAAGTCTTGAGGCTTTGATAGTGCAAAGTCCCTGAGCTCTTTCACACAGACCATTGAACTGCCACTAGGAAATTCAAATGAGATCATGATGCAGCAAATTCTCTTCTGCGTTCCGTGATTCTGTACTGATTGAACTGTTTTGTAAACAGTATAAATATTAACTTTGTCATGTGCCAGCCAGGATTAGGTAATGCTGAAGCGGGTAACGGCAGCCACTGAAAGCCAGATTTAGTCAGGTAAATGATAAGAGCACTTCAGTTTTGTTATTTGTTTTTGATGGGCATGTGGAAATGTCTGCCTCCAGAAAGCAGCTGTCAGTCACTTCAATTCTCTAAAATACATTGATTTCCAACTTTGGCTGACTTCAGAATTTCCCACATCCAGAAAACTAGGCTGTACCCACATCAATTGAATTTGAGACTTCTGTTGTATACACGGGGTGGTTGAGAGGACTTTTGGAATTTTGAATCATGAGTCAAAATTGAGGATCATTATTCTCAAATTATAACACAAAGTGTCTGAAATTGGATTTAAATAAAATATATATGCAGACTCTTATCTGTATATGTACGGTTCATCTTCACGTGAATCCTGCCCCTTGCTCTCTTAGCACTAGCTCCTTATCTACTGCTCTGTTTATTTTTCTTAAAGTTTCTCCCAAACCACATTGTAAATTTGAACAGTCACAACCTATAATCTCATCTACAGCACTATATACAGTATCATTAAGTTACTTCCAAAATTCTGATTTCTCTGTGTAAAGGATAAACACAATCTTTGCCAAAGGTGGAGGCCAAATATGGGACTCCCAGAGCTCAGAGAGTTTGGAGGGGGCTCCAGAAAAAGCTGGCAGGAAGGCTTCAAAATTCATAGCTGTCAAATGGCAGGGGTCACAGTGACTCTCCATCTTATGGGTGAGGGACTTGGGAACAGAGTGTTAGAACCTGTTCAAGATCACACACAGCCAGGGAGGAGGGACTAGGGCACGGAACTCAGTCTCCCAGTCCTCCTACTAGCATGGAGGGGCTGCTCTGGGGAAAAGCCGAATGGGCATCTTCTCCTTTTTCCACCAGAGCAGCCTTGTTGGCATCTATCTTACATAAAGATTTTTAGAAAGGGTTGAAAACTATGGTGTATGCTGATGGTTCTGGTTTCAGTTACCATATTTTTCACAGGTGCTGCTAAGCCAGCAGCTTGTTTACAGAGTATTTAACAGAGAAGCTTCCAGTTCCCTGAAACTGAACACACACACACACACACACACACACACACACACACACACACACACACACACTTTAGAAACTGCACCTGGGAGATCGATTGCTCCCTTTAACTCAATCCTTCTAACTGGCAAAGGGGTCAAAGATCATTGGATCCAGGACATTCCGAAATGTAAGAACTTAACCTTTTAATGCCTCTGTTCAAGGCCACTTTACTAGGTTTACACAAACACTCCTGTAAGACCTCTGCAAGACTCTCTTTTCAGATTATGTATAGATATGCAAATTTATAACAATAAAGTTTCTGAAAACAAAAACAATGATAAGTTTTCTATGTGCTTAGGTAGACTGAAGGATGATACCATTAATTCTCACAACAACCCAGATATAGTAGCTCCGTTTTACTGATGAAGTTACTGAGTTCTTTGCCTGATTCCAAAAGTGAATCCTCAACCATGAAGACCAAAGATGCCTTATCCCATAAACAATTCTAAATATATTTTTATTTACCTGAGGCATCACTATGCTTTCTCTTTTAGATCATTTTCAAACAGATCATTTCCCCCCACCTCCTATTTATCTGAAGAAACAAGCACAGTGAATTATTTTAGGAATAGTGAAATTTACTGTGAGCCCACGACAGCTGGAAGTCACACCCAGGGCAAAGAAATTGGTAAGACCCCAGAGATATGGTGGGGGTACCACTGGCATATGCTATATTATTTATTCACATCATGTGCATTGTGATAGGAACTACAGGAACAAAGTTGGATAAAAATGGACTTCCTGTCTTGGAAGAACTTATAGAAAGTAGGAAAGCCAGACTTATAAGTGGAAAATTTTGATGTAATATAACAAATGCTCAATTAGCACAATGCACCAGACACATTCTGCAGAGATGAATCAATGAGTCCAGTCTGAGAGGAAGGGAGAGCCAGAGAAGCCTACCTCAAGGGCATGACCTATATGCTAAGACTAGAAGGAGGAGAGGGTGCTAGCCAGAGAGAATGTTTGAAGAGCAGGTAGAGAAGTGTATTGCAGGCAGAAGAAAAGCACTAGGGAATAACCCAGGTGTTACAAGGGAATTATAAGCAGAGTCTTACATTAGAGTGCAGAGTGTAGTGTGGGAGGGAGGTTGGTGAGTTCGCTGACTATGTTATCCCGAATTTGGGATTCCTTGTAGACATCAGGAAGTCATTTAAGAGTTTTAAGTCCATGAGTGAGATGATCAGATGTGATTTTTAGGTCAATCACCCTAACAGCCTTTCAACTATTTTTTGCAATCACTTGTGACTCACACATGTGTGACATTCTCCTATGAGTTTACCCAGTAACTATGAGCAATTTACTGGCCAGGTTTTATTTCCTACTCAAGAAAATGTGTTAGAAAATGCAAGTGAGAAGATATTGTACAAACATATAGTAGACTGTGAAAAATATTCAACAGTTCTCCACCTCTGCCTATATTTAGATTCTTTATAAAAGGACTTACTGCTCTCCCATCAACACTATGTCCCCATTGAATCTGGACTGGCTTTGTCCCTTATTTTAGCCATTAAAATGAGGTAGTGGTGACTATGTGCCAGAGCCATGCCTAGACCTTGAGGGGCCATGAAGATTTCTGCTTTTTCTCTGAAACCCTGAGTCCCCCTATAGAAAAGTCTCACTAATTTGCTGCAGTATGAGAGACCATGTATATCAAGTCCCAATTCAGCCCTGTTGAGCCCAAGATATGAGAGAGTCCAGCCCCAGGGTGGGTTTTACCTGACTCACAACAGACCACAGACACATAAAGGAGCCCAGTCAAGAAGAGGAGCACCTACTGGAAACCAGCCCAAATTTCTGACCCACCATAAGCTAAAGAGTTGTTTCAAGTCACCAAGTTTGGGGTGCTTGGTTATTTCTGCAAAAAGTAACTGATATGTGGGATAGCCTTGTATTTAATCTATCAAAGAGTAAATAATTTGCAAGTGTTGACATATTAGCAATTATAATAACCAATTACTCCTAACATGTTGGGACATTGCAACATAATAGCAAAGCATGATAAAGAGCATATTCCAAAGTGTGCCCAGAAAACCTTCTACTTCAGGGAAGATGGAACACATTCTTTCCCCTAATCCTCTGAGAGGCACAATGACAGCAACCCCGCCCAAATATTATTTATGTAGTAAACCAAACTCTAAAAGGTGAAGAGAAAAGCAGAATGGCTAGGGAATATGGAACCTGAGAAACAACACAGTGGTGAGTTACCTAATACTTCCTTTTTCCTCAGATATCCCAGACAGAGCTAAAGAAGCATCTGGAAATGCCAGTGCACCCAGACCCAGAAAGTACCAACCAAACCCTGTTCTCTCTCGTCAAAGCTCCGGGAAAGGGGCAGCCTGGCAAGACAAAAATTCTTCAGACAAGAACTCCCCTACTCTAGCCAAACAGCATGGGAAAAATCATGGCCCTATTTCCACTCCCCCCATGACAGTAAAGACTGTGTGGGGAACCTAAACTTAGCACCATGAACAGCTGTAAGCAGGCAGTACTCCCCACTTTTCATACCAGAGCAAGAAGAAAAGTCAGAAACAGAAAACCTTCGATAGTCCCATAACATATTGTGAAGATGAGCAAGTTTCAAAAGAAAATCAACTGTCACACCATGAATCAGGAAGACCACAAGCAGAATTTTTAAAAAAAGACAATACCCAAATGACAAAATGGTAGAATCATCTGACAAAAGGTTCAAATCAGTAATGATATAAATGCCTCAATAAGCACTATGACCATGGTTGAAACAAATGGAAAAGTACAAACACCCCACAAAGAAACAGAAGACATAAAAAGCAACCAAATGGAAATTTCAGAACTGAACAATAACCAAAATGAAAAGTTCAGGACTCAACAGCAGAATGGAGGGGACAAAGGAAAGAATTGGTGAACTGGAAGATAGGAAAGTATTTGATCTGAACAGTAAAGAGAAAATAGATTGAAAAATAATGAACAAACCTCAGGGACCTGTAGAACAAGAACAAGAACAAGATAAAACATTTGTATCATCAGAGGTCTGTAGGAAAGAAGAAAGAGGACAGTACTGGAAAAGGCACTCAAAACATAATGACTGAAAATCTTCCACATTTGGCAAGAGACATAAATCTTTGGAATCAAATATCTGAGCAAGTCATGAAAAGGATAAAACTAAAAAGAAATAAACACCAAGTCACATAATAACTACATTGATGGCAACTAAAGACAAAGTAAAAAAATCTCAAAATCAGTCAAAGAAAAATGACACCATATCTACAGTGGGAGGGATAAAAACAATAGAATAATAGAAGGGTCTTTATCAGAAATCATGGAGGCTAGAAAAAAGTCTCACTATGTTTTTCAAATGCTGAAAGAAAAGAACTGTCAGCTGGAATCCTAATCTAGGGAAAATAATGATTTCAAATTCAAAACTTTTGTTCTGTGAAATGTCCTATTGAAAATATGAAAAGAAAAGCTATGAGAATAGTTTTGTAAACTACAGATCCAGCTAAGAATTTGTTATAACTCTTGAGTTGTTTTAAGGTAAAATATCCCATAAGAATGTGGGCAAAAGACATGAAGAGATGTTTCACTGCAGAAGATATTCAGATGGCAAATAAGCATTTGAAAAGATGTTCAACATCATTAGCCACTACGAAATGTCAATTCAAGCCACAATAAATGCCTGCATACACCTATCAGAATATCTAGGAAAAATAATGACAACACCAAATTCTGATGAGCATATGGAGACTCTGGATCAAGTGATCCATTGCTGATGAGGATATAAAAGTTTGGCTTAAAGATGGGGTGGGTGGAAGAGAAGTGATGAAGTTCAACAGAATAGGTCCCTGCAAAATGGAAGTGTTCTGTGTCTTGGTCATATCAATGTCCACATGTTGGTTATAATATTGTCCTATAGTTTTATAAGATATTACCATTAGGGGACACTGGGTGAAGGGTAAATGGGCTCCCTTGTATTATTTCTTACAACTGCATGTGACTCTGTAAATAACTCAAAATGAAATTTAATGAAAAAATAAGCTTGTCTGTGAAATGCCAGTACTTTGTAATATTGACAGTATTACCTGAAAAAAAATTTCTGTGATTCAGTAAGTTTGGAAGACACTGGGGAAAATAATGCTTATCAGACCTTAGTATAGTATTCGTCAGAGCCCTGCATTTGCATTTTCTATCATTAGTAATAGGCAATGTCAGAAGGCGTCCCAATAAGACCACTGTGAGGATTAGAAGAGATGATCCATGTGAAAGAGTATTTAGTATCTGACACAAATGTTAAAGATTAATTTATTCGCTCTTTACTATAATCTTGTCATATTGATATCATTACATAAATTCTAAAAATAGAGAAGTTGAGGCCCAGAAAAGTTGAAGCAGTGGAAAGGACGCAGCTAGTAGTATAAGGCAGAGCCATCAGTGAGCTCAGGTCTAACATCCAAATATCTGCTATTTCTTCTGATGTGAAATTACTCCCAAATTATGATTTTTTAAAAAAAATAAAAGTAAAAATTAAAGGTCAGGGACAAACTCAGAAAATATTTACAATATTTATATCACTTCTAAAAGGTATCATTTATTTCTATTTGAAGGACCTTCACAAATCAATAATAAACTACGCTATACAACAATGAGCAAATTATTAATGTCCCAATTAATGAAAATGCCAAAAATGTAGCTGAAAGTGTACACACTCAAACTGATTTTTTTTTAAAAATTAAAATTAAATGACACCATTTCAACTTTTCTATTCTTTTTGCAAATTGAAGAAATCTTACATCCACTCATACAATGCCTGTGATCACTGTCCCCCCAACACTAAGTGTTGGGGAGGAGGAAAGAGGAACCCTCTGCCACTGGTTGGAAATGATCTGCATTTAGCTTAAAAAACTAAAGATGGAAATATTATCCCTTTCAGAAATCCTATTCTTGGGCAAATATGCAGAGAATATGAAACCATTAATGCAAAAATCTGTGTGCTCTACAATGTTTACTGCAGCACTATTTACAGTAGCTAAGACATGGAAGCAGCCTAAACACCCAACAATAGACGATCAGATCAAGAAATGTGGTGTATCCACACCATGGAATTCCATTCATCTATTAGGAAAGATGAAATGCTGCCATCCACAGCAAAGTCGGGGGTTCAAGGGAATTATGTGTAGTAAAGCAAGTCAGGATGACAAAGACAAATACTGAACATTTCCATAATGGACAGTTTGACAAATTAAAATACTTACAAAAATTAGGGGACATTTTAAACACAGTGAGGGCTCTGAGGTTAAGCGGGACGGGGGAGGGAAGATGGGACTAGGGGTATAAGGAATGGTGGAGAGGGAAAAAAATGTTACTGAACCCAAACCGAACAAATAAAAACATTATTTAAAATAAATAGACCCACACATGAAAAATAAAGTTTGTTCTGGAAAGAAATAACAAACAGCTGTTATTGTTATTACTAGAATAACTTTGGCATTAGGGAATTTGCCTTAAAATTTCTGCTTATCTTTTGACCTAGTTATTTAACTTCTAGGTATTGCTAAAATTAACTAAATTTTTAAAAGATACATAGAGGCTTATGTTTATCACAGCATTATTATATATTATTTATATGAGCAAAAAATGTGAGAAGATCCTAAATATCTGTCAGTATGGGATGGTTAATAATATTAGGGGACATTCTTAAGATTAATCATTAACAATCATGTTTTAAAAAAGAAATCTTATGGACGAACACACATTTTTAAGTGAGAAAAGCAAGAAGTCTCCAATTTCATAAAAGCAAAATATATGTGTGTGAATAAATAAATGTATATTTGGTGAAAAAAATGCATCAAAAGGCCAAGGGTGTCTCTCTCTGGGCTAAAGATCTCATGAATGATGCTTACTTTATTTATTGCTATTACCAGTTTGTGTAATAATAATTCGGAAAAATATTGTAATAACCTTCTTCCCACAGTTGCTTAAATTCAAAACTGCCATCATATGAATGCCACGAAGCCCATGTTTTCATCAGTACCTTCGAACTGGACCCTAGGATGCTGCAAAGAATTGCCGAAGAAGTCTTATGGCAGGATGCTTGCTATAGCCCCACAGCCATATTGGAGATGAGGGGTAGATAAAGAAAGCAGGACATCAGTAGCATTTCCCTCCCCAACACAGATATAAGGCATCAGCCAGGATGCAACGAGAGCCCTGAGATTTGGTTCTCCCCATGCAAACCTCCCAAACTCCTTCTGTTCATTTTACCATTGAGAGACTGCAATTGCATGGGTGCCAGGTTAGATGTGTGACTGGAATACCAAATGATTATCAAAAGGGTTCGGTTTCTTGCCAATTTGTTGAAAGTAGTAACAATAAGATAGAGTAGTATTAAGCACACTATTTGTCATACACCTTTGTCCATGACAAATAGATCTAGATTTTTAAAGTGTGAGGATGCTGTTATCTTTCATTTGCTTTGAAAGTTACCCAGTACACTGAGCATGTAACCTATTAGTGAGAGATTGGGTGCCTAATAAACTTAAGTTGTTTACAGATCTTGTGGTTTATTCTACCAGTTTTTACCAGCTCAGTAAGAGGCACCATGGCTACTATTAATTCTTTGTTTACCTTCCAGTCTATGCTTGTTCCTGTTTCTTCACTTTCCTACACCTCTGACCTCTACTGTTATCAATTCTGCTGCCAAAATACATTCTCAATTCACCCACTTCTATCTGCACTGTAACCTGCTAATCCAAGGCAAACCAAATGGATTGGGATGGAAACATTTGTCCTCTAAATAGGTCCCATCACTGACCTCACGACGTCGGACTGGGCAACACGTCCTTTCAGGCCTCCTTCCCAGGTTGGCGTGGACCCCGGAGCAGTGGCTGCAGATTGCAGAGTGGAATCATCTGGGGAAATGTAACAAACACCAAAGCTTGAGACCCACACCTGGGGATTCTGATATAATCAGCCTGAGACACAGACAGACAGAGCTTTCAGGATTATGATTAATCATAACAAAGGCCCCAAATATTTTTAAGCATTTCCTACTGACAGATAGTAAGTTTCTTCTCACATTTTTTGTTCATATAAATAATACATAATAATGCTGAGATAAACATAAATCTTCCACTCCTGTCTCCTATGCAGCAGGTCAACAAGTAACATCCCTTCATTACAACGCTGATGAGAAAAAAAACAACTCCCTATCAAAAGAACTCCCTGCTGACATTGAACAGACATTGTTAGAAGTTGCTTTTGTTCTGCATCATTTCACTTGCAAGTTGACGTTTCCAAGAATCTATCCACGATGATGAGGACTTTAACTGAAGACTTACTGTAATCTGTTCTCTGACTGGCAATCCAACAGATGTTTTACAAATGTAAATCGATCACAGCAAGCTCTACCTGCAGTCTGCCAGCGGTTTTCCACAAGTCTTCGAATAACATCCCAACTCCTGACCTAGCAGCAGGCTTCTATCCAAGCAGACCTGGCTGATTTTCCCACTCTCCCCACCACACCCACTTCCATAGTCTTCTCACTGGTCCCCAAGGATATTGAGCTTGTTCCCACAATGTCCTAGCTCATTCCTCTGTGTGGAACACTTGATCCAGACTTTTCTTAGTCAAACACCACTTCTCCGTTAATCACCTTCATTACCTATGCAATTTAAAATCACTGTCACTTCCCCTTGTTCTACTTGCTTCATAGCACTGACCATTCTGTAATATTAGTTTCTTTATTGGCTTAATGTCCCTCTCCTCTCTAATTGAATGGCAGTCCCAAGGAGTGAGAATCTGGTCTGCACTGTATTCTGCACCCCTAAAATTGTGCCTGGCATATAAAATATTGATTGAATGAGTGAGCATGCATTTAATCATAGAGAATACAGATATTCCTTTATGGATTTGTTGAGTAATGAGTGCTACAAATTACATACATATTCTAAAAGTCATTTCAAATACCACTAGACTATTTTTAGGATGAAATGTGGCAATATCTAAAATTGAGTGACTGCTTACACTTAGCCTGCTGGGTCACAAGAGGATTCCATTAAGTGCAGTAGGGTGACAAATGGAGGACCTGCCAGTGTAGACAGGGCTGGGGGCAGAGGCAAACCCAGCGGTGGGGACGAGGAAGACTCAGGGACTAGCTGGACATGACCCAGTCCAGCAGCTAATCACCACCAGCAGGAGTGAGGTCAGCATGTAAAAAATAGCAAAGGGCGATACAGGAAAGGGGACAGCTTCAGGAACAGCTGTCTATGAACTTCAGGCTTTGGAGAATTTGTTAAGTTGCACGGAGAACTCTGACTCAGGAAGAAATGGCAAACAAACAAGAAAAACCCCACCAACCTGAATTCCCAAAGTAGTAGGAATTGGAGAGTGAGCCAGATTAAAACAGGAATTCAGATTCAAGGAACAAGGAGGGTCTCTGGAATCAGAACTAATGCACCAGATGGAGTTGGGGTCTGCAAATAAAGGCAGAAATTCAGAATTCTGCCCCAGCCCCCTGCAGAGTTCAACAGCAGTCTACTGTGTGTATGTGTGTGTGTGTGTGTGTGTTTCAGCAAATTTATACATTCACAAATACTTAATAAAACAAAACGTAGTCAGGCTTCATTTTAGGAGACTGTCAAAGTCTACAGTTAAGAGAAGTAGAAACACCACTGACCCTTTTGCAGTAAACTTGTAGTTGATGGGAAAAGCAACAAACTGACTTCCTGGAGGTTTCGCATCAAATGCCATGAGATTAAAAGTGCCTCAAAATATCACTTTTAGATATAAATGACCATTTATACCTACCCTATAAGTCAACAGTATTAAAAGGATCCTATTAGAAAAAGCAAGCCTCTTACCTTTGGATTCACATGCAAACGTGGACAGTCCACTAGGCACCCCGCACTGCCTGTTGTCCAGGAGACAGAGATGGGCACTCAGACAGACTGGGGTCAGGGCAGGTCCCCCTCTGCCCCATCATAGACCTCAAGACGCCGGACTGGGCAACGCGTCCTTTCAGGCCTCCTTCCCAGGTCGGTGTGGACCCCAGAGCAGTGGCTGCAGATTGCAGAGTAGAATCACCTGGGGAAATGTAACAAACACCAAAGCTTGAGGCCCACACCCGGGGATTCTGATATAATCAGCCTGACGGGCAGACAGAGCTTTCAGGATTTTTAAAAACTCCTATGTGAGGCTGAAGTGCAGTCAAGGCTGAGAACCTTGGCCCCAGAGGCCCTTCCTAGACTAAATCACAGAGGGGGCAGTTGTATTAACTCTGGTGGGGAGGAGTACAGAGGGGTACCTGGATACCACGTAGAGTTGGGTCATTTCCACCGACTGCAGCAAAATTGATGTGATTCTACTGGATCTCTGTTTTTTTAGTCCTAGCAGATCAACTATCAGCACAAATAACTTTCATTTGTCTTTTTGTTATTAGTAAATGATTTTAAAATTTTCACATTTTTTTAAGAGAAACTTGATTTTTCTAGAAAAGTTTTTAAATTTTTTAAATGTTTTTTATTTATATCCTTTACATTGTGTATTCCCTCTGGGTTACCCACCACCAATTCACCTGTGAAACTATCCCCATAGTCCCTTGTGCTCTTTTCTCCCCTCCCTCACTGAATGTCTCTTATTTATGGTTGCCTGCTAGTTTTTGTTTTTTGCTGTTGTTATTTTTTCCTCCTGATCTCTTATTTGGCTACCCTATATTCCTTCTATAAGTGAAACCATTTGATATTTTTCTTTTTCCTTCTGGCTTATTTCGCCGAACATGAGCCCTTCTAGTTCCATGATCCCTTCTAGTTCCAACATATGGATTTTAGAGCAAAAGACTCTTAAGTTCAAGGTTATTGATAGGGCCCAATGTATGGCACTAATAATTAGGGATTCATAATTAATACAGCAGGTTCTAGAATCAGATACCAAGTTTAAAATTCAGCTTTGGCCACTTCTAAAATCCACAGGTGAGAAATAAGATTTAGTTTTGCACCTAATGAACTCTTTGTAAAAATTAAATGAACTTCCATTGTAAAATACTCAGCCTGCTAACAAGCATGCAGTAACACAGTGAGTTATCACCTCCACCTCTTAGTACTAATTTTCTTAAAGAAACCTTTAATGACTACAATTTTAATATTTTAGACTATCATTTAACAACCTAACATATGCTATCACAAGAGTTACAGTCTATACTTCTGTATTAATTAAGGTCCTTTTAGTTGTACATAGCAGAAACTAAATCTGCTTTCCTTAAGAGGGAAAAAAAAGACAAATTGTTGGGGAGGGACTCACCCAACACCCAAATCACTTCTAAAGGGAACAACATTATCTCAGATGCAAAACTTTCTAGTCTTGGTGTCTCTCCTCCCAATTCCGCTTCTCTGAGGAAGAGCCCTGTAATTTGATTCATCTGGAGACCAATCTACAGGGAGCAAGGTCCCTGTGATGATGCATTTGTTTTCTACTAGTATGAAAGTGACCAAAAACACAGCAGCTTAAGACAATGCATGCTGATTGTCTCCACTTCTGTGACCTGCCTGGGTTTCTCGGGCTCAGCCTGCCCAGCGTCTCGCCACCTGCATCAGGGGGTCAAAGTTCCGTGAGGAAGCTCTCGGGCAAAATCCATTTCAAGCTGATTCAGGTTGTTGGCAGAGTTTAGTTCCTCGTGGTTAGGGGCCTGATCCCCCTTTTTCTTGCTGGTTTTTAGTTAGGGGTCTCACTCAGCTACGTGACACCGAGACAAGAAGCGTCCTGGGACAGGGACAGGAAGAAGACAGGAATTAGGACAAAAAGTTTTCTAGAATTTTACTGTTCTATAGGCCAGTAAACAAGAGGTTAAAAAACCTAATGACTTTAGGCCTGGACACCTGCTGCCATAAATTTCCTTGGCTCATTGTTTTTTTTTTGTTTTCATTAATTTTCCCCTAGCCTGGGCATTTCTGAGCTATCTTTCCACAGTTTATCAAGTTGGCTGCTACGGGGAGAAGGGGAGTTAAAAGACCCAGAAGAAAAAGGAAGTCACGGACCTTGAGATCAGACCAGTTCAACCTGGGCTCGGGTGCACAGCCCTCCTGAGATGCTCACCTTGGACATGGTCACCAGCCCTGCAGGCCACCAGGCTGCCGCTGCTGGGTGCCCACAGCTGACAACAACACATGGATTTAGCCAAGTCCATTCTCCTTGCTTTCTCAACCAACGAAGTTTAATTCCTTTGTTCTCAACTCCCATCCTTAAAACTTACAGAAATCCCTAGCCTCCACACTTCCTGGAGATCTCATGCCTGAGAGGTCTCCCCCTAATTCTATTTCTTTGCTCTTTAGCAAATCAACAAGCGCTGACTCCTTGCCTGCCCTCACCTGTGCCTGTGGAGTCCACTTTTCAGTCTTGACCAGAGAATCTCAAGCACCCTTTCCTGAGCTTGAGAGCAGGACACTTGGGTCCATCCCTCCAACTCCTGGCAGGTAGGGCAATGGCCAGTGGCTGGTATGCTGCCAGCTCATTTGCCTATTTTGTGGGGGGAGGCTGGGATAGGACGAGGCCTGTTTCTGTGTCCAGTGACAGGCCACCTGCAGGTCCCAGTCGTGTGGCCCTCTTACCACAGGGCTGTGTGCTTCCTCAAAGCAGCAGGAATATCTTTTTCCAATCTGAGTGATGGAAGCTTTTATATCATAGTGGAGTCACAGACAGGACAAATCCTACCATATTTGCCATGCTGCCTAAACCCAAAAGGAAGGATTATATAGGCTGTGGACAGCAGGAGGTGGAAATACTTGGGGGATTTTAGCATCATCCCCAAATTCACATCCACTGGGGATCTTGTTTAGAAATAGGCTCTATGCAGATGTAATCTAGTTGAGATGAGGTCATACCGAATGAGTGGCTTCTCAATCCAATGACTGGTATTCTTACTGGAAGAAGGAAATTTGGATCCAGAGACATAGGAGACATGGGGAAAAGGATGTGAAAATGGAGATGGAGATTGGAATTATGCTGCCATAAACCAAGGAACACCAAGGATGCTGGTAACTGCCAGACATGAAAAGAAGTGAGAAAAGGCCTTCAGAGGGAGTGTGATTCTGCTGCTACCTTGATTTTGCATGAGAATAAATCTGTTCTTTAAGCCACCCACTTTGTGGTGCTTTGTTATGGAAGCCTGGAAACTAATATAGGGGTCACTTAGAATTCTGCCTGCTGCAGATGATTATGAGAATGAAGCTGTGAGAGGGGTTGAAGCAATTCCCAGGATGTCAGGAAGACAATGTCTTGGGGCACACTGCAGTTACTACATTAGATTCCCTTTACTTTCCAATATTGATTTTGCATGATCTTTATTTTTTTATTTGCATGTAAGAAAAAAATACTTCAAAGTTATAAAACTGGTACTGTGAATTCCTTCATACTCCTCACTTAGATTTATTAAACTTAATATTTTGCTATTATTTTTGCATGATTTTCTGTCAGAAACCATGGAAAGGATTAAGGCTTTCAGTGAGAAGGACATGAATTGAAGTTAAAGTTATCACCATTACTTTTTTATTTAAAAAATGTTAGTTTTAAATGTTATTTTAAATGTTGAGATTTTGTTTAATTCTGTGCAAGATGGGATAAGCTATACCCTTTTACAGAGCTAGGTAACATTGGGAAAGAGGCCTGGAAAGCTTCCAGCATAGAGGCTGGTGCATGTGGGGTGCCTAATGCATTGGCGTTTTCCAATTCTTTACATTGGTTTTATTAATTTTCTCAACAAATTTTTCTTGGACCTACTGATTTGATAAGGACAGCTCCTTCAGGATCTCTATTCTCTGTCTAAGTGTCTCTAGGCCTCAGCTGCTTCAGGGGAGAAATGGGACCCTATTCATTCTCTATCTCTGTTTTAATGACTTAGTGTCTCCATCTGCTCTGGTGGCGCCTCCAATCTCCTGCGAAGCCACGACCACTGGGTGTCCTCAGGAGGTGTCCCTCATGTGCACTATGGCCCTGGTGACCACAGGACTGTGCTGGGCCTCCACACGCCCTGCCCCACAGGAGCCACCATCCTCTTGCCGGTGGCCACCCCACATGGCTCTGCTCCAGGCTCTGTGGACCCAGTGGCCAAGTGCTGAGGTCACAGAGTGATTTATGGGAACGTGGGGGCAAACTGGGACCCTTCTTGTTAGAGTGTCTGTTCCTAAAGCAGTACTACCTGTGCCCACCTGTCCTTCATAGAGGAACAACTCTTTGGGTTTATACTCACTGTTTTTTTTCCCTCCGGAGACACAGCCATGGATCTGGAGATGAGGCTAGGTATAGATTCAAGTAATAGTTAATTGTCTTGTATTTGGAGGCGCCATCTGTCTTGGTCTGTTCAGGCTGCTGTAACAAAGATACCAAAAGATACAGTGCAACAAACATAAAATTTGGATGGCTTATAAACAGCAGAAATTTCTTTTTCATGGTTTGGAGGTCAGACTCTGGCAAGGATGCTCTTGTCTAGCTCCTAGACCCTGGTCTTCTCGCTGTCTTCTAACACGGCAGAAGGCGCTGGAGCCCAGTCATGAGGCCTCTGCCCTAATGACCAGCCACCTCCTAAGAGCCTTCTCATCACCTTGGGGATTAGGATCACAATGCATGGATTTGGGGAACGCACAAATGTCTAGGCCATGGCTCCCTCTGTAAGAGCTAATGACAGTCTCTCTAAATCTCTTTTTTGTTTCGGAGACATTTTCTCGAAATGAGCTCTCCATACCTCCACTTTCCTCATGTCCTGTTATGCCCCCTCACCCCACCTTCAGAAATGGCCAATATTTCTGAATCCTAGCCATAGACAGAACCAGCACTATTTCTCAGGAAATTTCTTACCAACCAGGTCAATAGACCAATGGAACCTGCCAGTCCTGCTAGTTCACCAGAGGGACCCAGAAGATCTGTACTTTACGGACTAGAAGCTCCAGTGAGGGTCTTTGCTTTGTCTCCATCCAAGTACCTCTTAACACCTCTCCTCTTCATTTCTTTTTTCCTCTGTTTTCCTTTCACTTCGCATATTTTTATCAAATTTTTTAATTCAAAGGGTACATCTTTCCCTTTAACAATGGAAGAATTTTTTGAATGGTCTTAACACTTTGTGTGCCGGCTATTTTCTGTGCCACCGCATGAATGGTATAAGCATTCAATAAACACACACAGCTCCTGAACTACTGGATATATTTTAATGAAATTTTAAATGCGTAGATATTAAAGCTTCTAGACTGAGTACGATCAAAGAAATAGCTCTTAAGAGTTATAAAAAACCACCGTGGTGTGAAAAACCGGAGACTAGATGAACAAGTGAATACGTGAGCGGACCACAAAGTGTTAAGAAAAGCAAAGGCAGTAACACAAAAAATCAACTGAGCAATTTATTTACTTCAGCTGAATTTATTGTTTCAGCACTGATAAAAATATGATGGCTGAATAGAAACAAGTAAAAGAAATAAATATTTCTTTCACACAGTCCAAAATTTTCAGTGGCATAAAGTTCCATATCCCACCCACATGGGGCACATTCAAAGTCTAAAACTCCAACAGAAATATCATTTAGTCCTTAAAAAACAAGAATGATGTGTCACAATATAGCATTATTGCCAGAGGAATATTCCAAACAGATAAGAGTCAGGTTAAAGAAACAATTATTTCAGTCAAACAAATATTTAACGATTCATGTTCAATGGATATTTGTTGAGTAGTCGGCTCTGTCTTAGCTACTAGGGTCTTGTAGTCAAGAGTCAAAAAATCACAAAAATAAAGTTAGTCTTGCCATCTTTGTCTAGGCTTCCCAAAGTGTTTTGTTGCTTTTTTTTTTTAACACTGAGAGAAAAGAGAATGTGTTACATCCAATTCATTAGTAAAATATTTTGTGCCAATTGTAAGAGAAAACGGGCTCTTTTCTAGTAAGGGACTTCTGAATTGCTTTACATGGAAGAAAGGTTCTCAAATGGCTTTATTTAAAAAATAGAATTTTGCTGAAGTTTGTAGTGTTATCAACACCAGATTAGCCACATCGATCACATGTAGTCTGTAAATCAAGGAATTAGTTGAATCCAATTACTATTCAGTGAAGAATGATTTTCTGTTTTGAAATACCATCTAAAATCTGTAAAGTAGATTTCTTCTGGCATTTGGGACTTGACAGCATAACAAGCGTGTGGTCCTGGGCACTCACTCAGTGGAAGGCCGGTGGGAGCGTGATGAAAACTGCAAAAAGAGGGAAAACAATTATTTACTTACACAGACTGAGAATGAATTCAGCTTCATCCAACATATTCAGTATCAAAGCAAACCAATCTCACTCACTGTCAGACACCATGGGGTTGGGAAACAGATGATGGTTCCATGCAAACCACTGCTGAATATTCTATGATTCAATATCATAGAAAATGATGAAAAGATGAGTTCAATACTCGGGCATTTATAACATCTAGCTGTCGCTGCTCCTATGATTCTTTCAGGGATCAGTCTACACCTGTGATTTCAAAGAACCCCTTTTAACATTTTATAATAAACAAATATAATCTGAAGTTCTGCTGAACCACCTTTCTGCCCAACCCCAAATGTCATCCAGCTAAAACACTGAGATCCATGAAAATGCCCCAAATGTGATGCTTTAATTATCCAGTAACATATTGCTTAGTACCAGCTGAAAAACCAAAAGGCATTGGAAGGAGAAATATTTCAGGACTACGAAGCTGAACTGGGAATGCAATTTGTTATGATTGAAAAAATTATCACTGTTGGGATTACTTTGTTGTTTTTTTTTAAAATCAATCTCATCTTTCCTCTGTCAAATAGTCTCTTTATCCAAGTGTCTTACCTTTTTCAATATAAAATAGAATATAAATATAGAATATATTTTATAGAATATATATTTAGAATATATATAGAATATATACATATTTTATAGAATATAAAGTGAAGCTTCGTTTTACCAATTACTTATTTTCCCACTGCAATAGAGAGGTGTATTCCAGCTTGTACACAACGTTCACATGAAACGCACAGATTCACAATTGTGTGAGCCACCTTTCTTGGCTTCTATGTAAGAGAATGAACAACAAAAATACTGTCACATTGAAATGTTATGTCTATAGTGAGGATGTTTGTGGGGTTTGCCTAATTTTTCTAATCACCCCTAAAATCCTGGTATGCTAGGGGAAGAAAGGAATTCACAGGAATTTCCAGTGGGTCTTAAAGGAGGGGAAAGTGACAAGATATGGTGGCACTGCCCTGTATACTTTGAAGGAACAGCAGAGGGGAAATGATTACTTATTGCCCTTTATACAGTATTCATTATGGGCAGGGAATTAATACTAGAGCAGAGTGGAGATGTCAGAACGCAGTCCTGGGGAAATTTAACATGGAGTGAGGCATAATCACATTGTTTTTCTGTTTCATATAACCTGTATATAACCTCGGTGCATATCCCAATACCTAGCAAATGGTAGGAATTCAATAAATACTTATTGATATAGCTTATATCTTATTTCTGCCCAAATTCTAGGGAACTTCTCCAGGCTTAAAGATGTGAAGCATCTGTGAAAAGCAATGAAACAAATTGTTGCTGTATAGGAGCACTCGAAGAAAGAAAATAGGAACACAAGGTTTGGGAGTTGTATTAGTCAAAAGATGTTAGGCTATCCTGTGGTGACAAATAGTCCCTCAAATTTCAGTGACTTAACAGAATAATAATTTATTTCTAACACATGCAAGGCCCAATACAGATGTTTTTGGTCAGAACATTCTTTTAGGTGATTCTCTTCCGTGTGATGACACCAGGATTTAGGCTCTTTCCACATAGCACTTTTGTCATCCACTGTAGGACCATTTTCCTCTGATCTATCCTCTCCAACCATCCAGCCATGGAGTAAAAAGAGCATACAGAGAAGGTATACCTGCTGTTAACTGTTCATCCTGGAAGTTATACATTGGTGCTGCAATAATTGTCCATTATTGAGAACCAGTCATGTGGCTCTACCAGATATTAGGGGCTGGAAATGTAGTTCAGTCCAGAAAGAAAAAGGGGTTTGATGACAGTCTAGCCAGTCTTTGCCATAAGGATTGGATAAACACACTGATAAAGAGAGTGACTAAATAGAGCAAATGGCTATAATGCCATCAGCTACAATGTCAATGTATCAGCATTTGTGAGGACCAGAAGAGGAGCAGTTAAACAATAGTGACAAACTAGAGAGATAGGTGAGGGTCTGTGCAGCTACACTGAACCTTCGCAGAAGGCCAGAAGTGAATGCATGGGTTGATGAATGAAGATCTGGGCCAGATAATTTCTAAGTCTCCAAGGAAAGCCACTTTGAAGGTCTGGGGTTTAGATAGGTTGCCTTGTGAAGGTCAGACACATTGACTACTCTCATAACTATTCATTTATTGGTTGTAACCTCTTACCTCTAGAAAAGTAAAACTTAGTATTCATAAGTCACATAACATCAAACAAACACCTATTCATACATACACTAGTAACTTACATATGAAGGACCTATTTGCCAGGTGACTTGTGCATAACATCTCAAATCCTTACAATTGTCTTTCATTACACTAATTTTTCTTAGTTTCCTTGAGGAAACTAATGTTTAGAGAATTAGCTTATCACACATTTTGTGGGTGATAAAGCTGATACGTAGGCAAGGGAACCTGACACTAATTTCTAAAGAACAAGGTAGTAGCACCTACATCTATGTTCCTACTCTCTGTGATACATGTCCATCTCTATTAAAATGCCAATTTTATGAAGAAGTGTATCAGATAGCCATTGCTGCATAACAAACCACCCCCAAATATAGTGTCTGAAGAACACTTCAGTATTTTCATGAGTCTGTGGGAGACTCATGGAGAAATTCTGCTGATGTGGGCTGAAGTTTGGCTGCTGTCTCTCATGCATCTATAACCAACTAGCAGGTTGGGTGGCTGCTGCCTAATTGGGAATAGTTTCAAATGGGGTAACATGGCTCTGACCCATGTATTTGCTCATCCTCCAGCAACATAGCCCAGCCTGTGCTCATGGCAGCAGGAAGGTTCTAAGAGAGAACGGAAGCACACAGACCTCTTGGGGACTAGGCTGGGAACTGGCTCACCACCACTTCTGTTTCATTGGTCAAAGAGTCACATGACCAGCCAGGTTCAAGAGTGTGGAAACAGAACACACTTAATGGAGATGCTGAAAAGTGACTTTGCAAAGGGCTTGGACAGAGGAGGGATAGGGAGTTAGGGTTATTTTTGCAATCAATCTGACTTACATATTAAATAGTTTTTCCTCTGAGAAAATATGAGAATGTATTTTCTGAAAATGTAGTTTTATTAATTGGTAGATATCATGAGTCTTCCAAAATGTTGTGTTGTCTAGTTCCTCTAATCTAAAAAGTGCTGAGATGGACAATTGTTAAGTAAATACATACCTTTTTTATTTAGGAAGCATAAAAATACTCTCTTCCAGGCACCAGATCGATCTCAACAGAAAATAGCCTTGCAGTAGAAGATTTTTAAAAACTAAAATAAAACCGAAAATTTGACTTCCTGTGTGCCCTGAAGAAAAGGGAGGGGAGGAAGCTGTGAATGTGTAATGAACAGCTGGTTTTTATTTTTAAACTCATATTATTGACACCCAGATTTTTTTCTAGAAAAATGGGAGGAGACTTACTAAAGAATTCCAGCACACAGGAATATCACTGCAAGTAGATTCTAATGTGATTGACATGGCCTTTTTAGAATAAGGTCTTTTCTTTGTAATCTATTTGTTTTAAGATACAAAAAAGAGAAAAAGAAATACACAATGAATACTCAAAAGTGAAAAATGCTTAATTCCTAGTATACTCTCAGGAAAGGTTTGACTGCCTGAGTCAGGCTTTATTTGCTATTGAAATTTGACTTTTCTTTCAGGGAGTGCAGTTTGGATGCTCATGAGTACAAGAGCCTTTTTTTTTTTTCTATGTCCACAACACTAGAGTCTGTTATTCAGAGGGAATAAGCAGATACCATCAGTGGTGACAAGGATGCAACAATACTATATTTAGGCATGAAGTTACTCAAATTCTGAGTAAGCTAAAAGCAGAACATTAAGAAAATCTGAGGAGAGCCAACTAAGTGTTCCCTTTTTTCTTCTGAGGTCACTGGGTAGTAAATCTGGAAATAAGGCAACTGACACATAACCAGATTAATTTGTAAGTTTTATGGTCAACTTCAGAACTAGTTCCTATAAGCTCTTATCAATGATTGAAAAATAAAAGTAAAAAATATCTGCATGGATAGTAATGTAAATGACAAAAGGAAGCAGGGTGTGAGGGGTATGGTGATTATGGTGAATCCCACCTAAAGGGGGTGAAAATATAAATCAAACAATGTGTAACCAAACACAGCACATGTGTGAATCAGGTCTGACCTGCACTGTGACATGCATGACTTCCATGTGGGTTCAGAGCTAGATCAGTAGAAAACTGGCTACCTCTAACTTTCAGGTACCAAATCAACACAAGAGCTAAAGAAATGTTTGTTCTACATCCCATTCTACTTTCTCCCCAGAAAACTAAAATATAAAATTATATGCCAGTCTGAAAAAGTACATTTATATGTGATCACCAACTGAGAATTCACCTTGAGTTTTCTCTGAAATTGCCTACACATACCAAGAAATGCAAAAGCAAATATTTGGGGGTAATAGAGATTTTAAGTGTTATATCATTTCTTTAAATGCATATGGAATTAGATAAAATGGTTATTCTTGCTTGTATTATTCAGGTAGCCCTTAAAGGTTAATTTGTCAATCCTGCATATAACTGGGACCCTGCGGCTCTGGGTAGGTGCAGTGTCAATTGAAAGAAACATCAGAAAACAGACATTTGTTTATGTGACCTAAGTAAGGCAACACTAAATATACTGAAGTCTCCTAGTTTGCCCTGATAAGTATAAAATTATTAAAAGCCAGACTAGACTCACTTTTTGAGTTATTCACCATAGTTCATCTTTTATTTTCATCTAGGTTTTTGGAGAAACAGCATTTTTGATTCCATGTATAATGCCATCACTGGAAATGTTACCTTAAGGAGCAAGTAACTATTTTTGTAATATTCTGTGACATTTTTCATCTTCATTTACCTCATTAGTGTTTTTTTTCTCTCCATAACAGAAACATACACTGTTTTTCATTTTAAAGCTCTATAAAGAGGTTCCAGAGACAATATAGCCAGTTGCCATTGTGAGCTGAAATCAACACAAACAACTTATTCGGTATTAAATATATATATATTTTTTTCTTAGACTCCACCAGGTGTTCTCAGATTCGCTCAAAAATGGCACCAATCACCATCTTTTAGGACAATGTGCCTTCCCCAACAACACTTCACTGTTCAAAATAAAATCAATGAAGAACACGCATAATATGAGAAACTTCACAGAGATTTGGCTATGATCCCACTCTTCTAAGGAATACTTTGGCGGAAAAAAAGAAAATACCTCAATTTACAACATTTATGATCTACAGCATCTATGAGAATGACTCCAGTGCCATTTGGTCCTTTAGAAAAGACCAAAGCGGAGAGGTTGGAATAATGTTTTTGACATCCATCCAGCAGGACCTCCTGACAGTCCTTTCTTCCACTCTCTGCCACTATTTGCTACACAGGCAGCAGTTGCTACTCCATCAATCTGCTCCCCATTCCCGCTTGCCCACTACAGAATTCTTCCCCCACACGCTCCCGGCGCCTCGTCTCCCACTCACAGAGGTGGCACAGCGGCTCACAATCTGTTTCTTTCTCTCCCATCCACGCTTCCCCTTTACCTCCACATGCTTCTCTATTCTGTCTCCACCCCCACCCCCACCCCCGGGGCCTCAACTTATGCTCCCCACAAACACACTCGGAAGTATAGTCTGGTTTCTTAATGCAATATTTTTTTTGTTAAATCTGTCCATTGTGCACATTCTGCACCAAAGGAAAGGCCAGGTGCTGCATACCCATAAAGAAGACCTTCCTTTCTGAAAAGCAGAGAGAAGGGAAAAAGGCCTAGTATTCAGCCATCTTGTTGATCCCTGTGATGCTTGAATAGACACATCTTGTCCTCTGTGCCACCCATGGAATTGCATAACTATGCCAAGGAAATGACAAGCCCTTACACTCCAGTAACAATGTGATCCTTGTCAAACACAAAGCTGAAGTGCTCTCACTTCCCCAACCGTTTATTGTTTCCTTTGATTTGCTCATGTTTCTTTCCAGAATTTTTTCACCGGAATTTTGTGGTAGAAAAAGAATGTTCTCCTGCTGTAATATGTAAGATGATGGGTTAGTTGCTGGAAACTTTATCCTGTATTTACCAAGAGGAGGAAACAATGATATTTAGTGACTTTGTAAATTTTAAATGTGATGAGAATCACACTTCTGAATGAGTCCAGTACATTTTCATCTTTCACCTGTTTGGGCAATCCACCTAAATTCAGTGAATCAAAGAGCAGTCATCCCTGTGGGTCATGAACTTCAGTCCAGCATGGCTGGAGGATTCTCCTGTCTTATATGGTGTAGGCTGGGGCCAGTTGGTGACATTCAGCTGGCAGGCTGGCTTCCCTGGAGGACCCGTGACAATTTCACTCATGTGCCTGTGTCTGGGCGGGGACAGCTGGAAGGCTGGACTCCGCTGTACCCTTCTCATCTCCATGCAAACGCTATGTAATCTCAGGGTAATTGGGCTTTTTATATGGCAGTTCAGGGTTTTAAGAGTGAGCATTCTAAGAGATAGATGTCTTCCAGTCACCTGAAGACTGTGGGCGAGTCTCTTCCACCCTATTTTATTGATCAGACAGTCACCAGCTCACCCAGGTTTAAAGATTTTAGAGCCACTATTTGATGACAAGAATCTCGAAAACAAAACAAAACAAAACAAAACCTCCATGTCTATTTCTAATCTATCACACTCCCTGATCAAGGCCTGTATCTGGAAGATTCAGCTCAGTTGGTTTCTTCTATAGCAGGGATTGGAGAATCATAGTGCACAGACCAAATCCAACCTATCTCTTATTTTTTGCAAAGCTTTACTGGAACATAGTCACACTCACTCATTTCTATACCACCTATGACTGTTTTAACACTACAGCGGCAGAGCTGAGGAGTTGCGACAGAGACCATATGGCCCATGAAATCTAAAATATTTACTATCTGGCCCTTAATGGAAAGTGTGCCAACCCATATTCTACAGCATGAAGAGAATTCAGGTTATAGAAGAGAGAATAGAGCACGCTCCTTCTAGCCTGGTGGATTGTAAGGTAGATAGAAGGGGAAGATTTCAGGTATGTGTGGATCTAAAAGAGTCCTCCAGGATGTTTAGAATAAAAATCCAGAAGGAAATATGCAATCACCAAGAATGAAGGCAAGTGGCATGCTCTCTGGACCCCAGGAGAGGGTAGTAGGGCTTCATGCCTCTAGAAGCCTCGCTCTCAGGACAGCCAGGATGGCAGGACAAGACACTCCAGCACCTGCTAGGATGGCCACTGTGCAGATGAGCCTGCAGCTCCTTGGGTGGAGCCTTTGGTAAGCTTAGAAGTGACCATGTCCTAGGGAGCAGCTTGTGGAGTTTATGACCAGGAAAAAAGTCTGGAACCAGACACAGTTTTGTGGCCATCAGTCTAGAAACTGCACCAAGGGTCTCACTCTCCAGCAGAAATCAGAGTCTGAAACTCCCCATCAGGATTCAGCCCCCCGACCATGCAAATTGCACATTTCCCTTCCTTCCCCAAGAAAAGGAGGAGGAAGAAAAAGTTGAATCATCTTAGAGAATAAAGAGATGGTTTAAACTGAAGAGACTATTGCGAACCACTGTGGCAAGTTTAGGATTTGTATTTGAACCTCCCTCGTTCCGCCCCAACTAATCAATAAAGGTCTTTATTTATTTATTTATTTATTTTGCCTACCTAAGTGTAGAGTACAAATTTTAGACCCTATTACAATGAGATTCTACAAGTTTCTTCTAGTCTGTTAAGACCTGCCAAGGTTTTAATATCATTGCCAGGTCTTAACATCAAATTTCTTCTTTTTTTTTAAAAATAAATATTTTATTTATTTTTGTTATTCATATCTTTTACATTATTGTGTGTTCCCCATAGGTTACCCACCACCTGTTCAGCCGTGGAGCCATCACCATAGTCCCCTGTGCTCCCCTCTTCCCTCCTCTTGAGCCCTTACCCTCCCCTCCTTCCCTGCTGAATGTCACATTCTTATTTGGCTCCCCTATATTCCTGTTATGAGTGAAACCATTCGATAATCAAATTTCTAACAGGATGAAATGAACCTCCTTCTTGAGAGATGGAGGACATTGCTCTGGTAGGTAATCAAGTGAAGTTTACGAGCAGTTTGGCCTAATTCTGTGGTGGCATGGATTGATAATGACCTTGGGCAAGGCAGTGTGTACAGTGTTAATAAAATAAAAATGTAATTAATTCAACTGACTCCCCAGCAAAGTTCCTGCTTCTGCTCCAACAACACTACCACGTTGTTACACATGTAAAAGGTGTGAGGCTACTTAACTTGCTTATGAACAAATAATTCACTGTTGGAAAACACAGATGAAGTAGTTTCTAGCTCATGAGTTCAAGTGCAGAAGTGTGTCTGAGCTCAAGTGTCATTTTTCTCCAGTAGTGGCTCTGGCCTGGCATGGTTGGCCGTCACTGCTGGAAGATCTAGGCCAGGAGATACTAGGTTTGAGATTAAGGGCAGCCTTTCTCTGGTGAGCCCTAATAGGTTCTTACTGAGCACCAACAATGCCATCCAGAAAAATCTGTGTGGTTAGTAGACAAAGTGTCTGCCTTAGGACAAATTTTAAGGTGGGTTACCTATTACTCTGTAAGAAATCACCCCTAAATTAATGGCTTAAAATGGCATCCATTTATTATATCTCATGATGCCATGAGTTGACTAGCTCAGTTGAGTGGTTCTACTCCTCCATAGGATGTCATCAGGAGCCACAGTCATCTGAGGAATAGTTTGGTTTTAGAAAATCCAAAATGGTGCTGATTCTTCAGTGGGAGCTATTGGCAAATGCACCTAGGTTCTCCTTTTCATAGTTTCTCTGTCATTAAGATCTTTCAAACAGACGCCCCCAAAACATGGCGGCGAACAGACGCTAGGATCAGGCTCTCCTACAAAAAATCGATTTTGGAGAAAAATATCCCTAACTTTGAGAGCTGTCTCGAAGAGAACCGGATACCCTACGCAATACAATCGACCCTGGGGGTGCTTTGGACTTAAAAATAAACTGAAGAGTCAGAGTAAAGAGAAGAGAGGGGACATCTAATCCCACACAAAGGAGGAGCAGAGAGGAGAGATGGGCGGACCAGCTTCCCCTGAGAGCCACTGAATACAAGGTTAGAAACTGCGGTGAGGTCGGAGGGCTCCAGCCAGCCAACTGGGAGCGC
>PVIJ01016983.1:0-30989 GCA_004024925.1 Scalopus aquaticus | reverse complement strand
CGCTCAACCGCTGCACCACCAGGGAGGCCCTTCAAAGATTTTTCTAAACCCATTCTCCCTGGTAACCAAGGCCATTTTGACTAAAAGCCAATGAACTGTAAGCAATCCTTCTTTTTTTTTTTTTTTTAGACTTATTTTATCCGGCCTCCCTGGTGGTGCAAGAGGTTAAGTGCAGCACTATGAAGCTATCCAGAGCCACTGCAGCAGGAGTTCTATCCCTGGCCAGGGAGATTCCCACATGGCACAGCAGACCTCTCCTGCCTCGCCCGCTGCTCCCCTCAGCAGTGTATTTCGGCTGATCTGCCTGTTCTGCTCCCCACTCTGTCTCTGGTGAACTTTCTCACAGCCCCACACCTCTGACCTGCACCTCAGCTTGTATGCATAAATAAGTAAATCTTAAAAAAAAAAAAAAAAAAGAAATGCACCCTGCTTATCCTAGGAATCCACCCCATGCGACTCTGTCTTTCTCTCCTCTCAGGGTCCCGCAGGGCAACTGGCCTCCAATAAAGCTTTTCTTTTCGAGACTGGGTATGTGGCTTTCTGGCGACCTTTCAAGCTCCTTATAAATTTTACTGATATATAACACGGTACTTACAAATAATAATAAAATATGTAATATTCTTTGTTGGGTCGGGAGCAACACCACACAGATGACACGGGAGTCGTGGAGCAAGCTACAGAATATAGGATGCTGCTCAATGAGCGAGATCCTGACCTTTTTATTTTCAAAATTATTACACAACATCAGTTACAGAGGTCAGGATGATGAGGAGAAAAGCATGGGTAAAACTAAAGAATGTGTTTTTATCATTAGGGGCTTCTGGGGACAAGAGTCTGCTGACCAGATGATCCTTAACTGTTTGGCCACCAAATGTTGTAATTGAGATTATACCCCAAACCCTCCAGAATGGTTCTAATCTTATCAACAAGACTTTCCACTGATCAGCTTCTGGGGTCCCTTGTCAAGCACCAGTCCTCAGTCCCCCAGGCGTTCCCAGTCATACCTCGAGGTGCATAACCTTCCCAGAGTGATCTAGTTTCTGTTTCTGGTTGATATTGAAAGGCACCTTGTAAGGTTTTGCTCTGACTTAATTAATTGGGCAGCTCTGACCTTGTATAGGAATGCAGAACTGTAGATAACAATTGGTGGTCAAACAGTCTGCTTAAGTTTAGCAGACCCACAATTCTTTATTATAAATTCCACTCTTGTATCCATGATTTCATAAATGGAGTTGTATACTAACTACACGTATAGTTCCAACATGAATGCTGGATGACATTTTTACTTACAACTTTTTAAAAAGATTTATTTATGAACACAAGCTGGGGTACAGGCGAGAGACGTGGGGCAGCGAGAGGGTTCACCAGAGACAGAGTGGGGAGCAGAACAGGCAGATGGACGGAAATACACTGCTGAGGGGAGCAGTGAGTGAGGCAGGAGAGATCTACCAAGCCATGTGGGAATCTCCCTGGCTGGGGGCCGAACCTGTGTTGCTGCTGCCAACAGCTGCACAGCGCAGCGCTTAACCGCTGCGCCACCAGAGAAGCCCATTTTTACTTACATTTTTGAGTAAGAGAAAAATGAAACAATGAAGAAGATATGTTGAAATTTCACTGGTTCCTCAAGGATTTGTGTTGACTTCTTTTCTGAATTTGATAATTTCCAAATTCTGGGAGAATATTTCCTCAAAATTTTGTGCTGCTCCTAATAGTTAGAGACATGTCCTGTAAGTTGAATCTTTGTTTTAAACATTTTCTCCATCATCTTCTTAAATCTATACAATCAACAAAACCTGATATGGAGCATTTGCCAATTATTTGTGGTGTAAATACTCCCACCAAGGCCAATTTAAAACTACCGACTGATGTCAATAGCGGAGTTGGTAGAGATACACAGTAGTACATCACTATGTAGCATTTCTACCATACAGATATCATAAAAATAAATAATCTCAAGACACATAAAGGTATAGTAAAATAACCAGCAATGAATTTTGAGTATTTATTATCTCTGTTTTTAAATGTAGCTTAATTATAAGTTTACATGATTTTTTATAGTAGCTGACTCACAATGTTTCTGAAAAATAAAAATTGAGCTTTCACAAATTGGTCAAATACATTACCGGGTGAGAGTGAAAGCAAGACCACAGTGGGATGTGACCTCCTGATCAAGCCTCTAATGCCTAAGAACATTCATTCTGTGACATTGTAGAACTTTAGATTACTGTGTTTTGTTTGTAAAATGCCTAATAGCACTGTAACTCTTAATAATCTTTTGAACTTGTTCTTATCATGTGCTAGCAGACAGAAGTGCAGTATCCTCATTAGATATTAACTGAACAACAGGGGAACTTTGCCCTGTTCCCTGGTGGGAGCTCTACCCAGCCCCAAGGAGTCCTCCTACCCCCACCAAGTGACCCTTCTTGCTATGGCAAGGTGAAAGGCATAATAAATATTTGTGCCAACAAATATGACTGACACTAGCGATTTAAAAACCAATATTTATTTATGCATACTACCTGGGGTACAGGCCAGAGGCGTGGTGCGGTGAGAGGGTTCACCAGAGAGAGTGGGGAACACAAAACAGGCAGATGGACGGAAATACACTGCTGAAGGGAGCAGCCTCGGCGAGGCAGGAGAGGTCTGGCTGCTCCATCTGGGAATCTCCCTGCGCGGGTGTCCGACTCGCGTCTCCACTGCCGGCAGCTCCTCAGAGCAGCGGCTAACCGCCATGCCACCAGGTAATTACTTACAGAAAACCAATGACAGTTAAAATGACCTCCTTACCCCCTTAAGCTTTTGAAATAAGAAATATTAACGAACAGCCAAAGTTCCGGTGCGAGAACTCAACAACCCCAGGTACTTGCAAGCCAAATACGTTAGAAATCACACTTCACAAAAGCATAAAAAGCACAACCGCTATCACAAACCATTGTACTACAAAAGCCTAACAATCACCAAAAACATAAAATAGGATCGTCAGGAAGAATCAGACAGGAGCAACCAGGGTGTTGCAAGCCCTGATTACGCAGAGACGTTAATCACGAATCATGCAAGCTCCAATCATCATGTTCTATCTGCCCTCCAAAAGGAGGAACAGGTAAGGATTATCCTACCTGACGATAACGGAATGCGTGTAGCGATCCGTGCTCCGTAGAAAAGATTCCGCTAACAGCTAGGGTGAGTACACACTGCGTTACTCTGAGCAATCTAAGGTAATTTAGACTCTGTTATTCCTCTTTCTACATTATTGCATCTCTTTAAAATATGTTTTTTTTTCCATTTGGCATCTGAGAAAGGACAAACTAATTCCTCCCAAAGTCTCCGCTCATTTCCCAATGTGCTACTGTAGCCATAAACGGTACCTTATTTACATGTCTCCGCCCACCCTCTTCCGCCAGACGTCTACCGTAATAACCAAAATAAAAGCGATACCTATTGTTTTAAAGTCTGCCGGATTGAAAAACATCCTTCCCGTTTCTCCAGTAGTTTGGTCACCTGAAATTTTTATGTCTTGATCGTACTATAAAATACATTTTATTACAAATGACTAAATAAAATTCTGATAATCCCAGAGAGTTTATCCTAACACTGACATCCTCCAACAAATGCAGTTATAGAGGGATAGTCGAAGCTGATGCCTTCCTTCTTCCAGAAATGATGACTGGTCCTTCGCTCCTCCAGCCTAGATCCCTATATTCCAGTAGTAAGGTGATCAGAAAGGTTTCTTTTTCAGTCCAAAGACGCTGACGAATAATGCCATTTCAGTGACAGCTGGGAGGGCACTGCAAAAGGTATATGGTGAGTTCAGGGCCCCTTCCAAAAAAAAAAAAAAAAAAAAAAAGACAACCAACAAATTCCCAGACCAGACAGATATCCCACCACAAAGTGTAGCCAGAAGATTGGGAAAATTAAAAAAACTACAGGATGCTGAGTGGATCTGGTATCTCAGACATGGAATAAAAGGCTGAATTGGTGAAAGCTTCAGAGTTAGATAACCTTACCCCCATGCATTACTGTACCTGCAAAAGGCAAAAATGTACCAGTATGTGGTACACTCCCAACGCTCGAATATGAAAAAAGACAGGGCCACCGATGCACTACAATGAGCCCCGATGGCTTGGAACACACCAGAGTCAAGGAAAGCCTTTGGCTAGATTGGTAGGGGCGGGCTGGAAAAGGTCAGTGGTGGGGTTGACATCTACATTCAGGTTCACCTCTTGCTTTCTCACCAGATTACAAAGGCCAGAGCCAGCAGCCTGTTCTCTGAGTATTAGGACCATGTGGGGAGAGACTGAGCCCTCACAGCTGGGCCTCCAGGTTATTCCTAAGCCCATACCCTGAATCACCCTCCAGCATCCAGTTCTACAATTCAAGTGCTAAGAGCATTCCCTAATCTAGCTTTGTCTCTTCTGAGTTCCCAGTGTTTTATATCTTCACACACTCTTATAGCACAGTGCACACAACATTGAATTACAGATGGCCTGCCTCCACCTCAACGTAGAAAACTGCATGTTACTCCCATTTTGAATTCTCCAGTGCTTGTTGCACAACAAATATGCAAAGACTATTAAATCTTATGCATTGTCTAAGAAACTCTTCAAATTGGAGAGACTGCCTGTGTTGGCAGACACTACTGTGCCAGGAAAGCCTAGTTTAATGGTCAAAGAGAGTTATCATGCAAATGGGTCATGTGGGAAAGGTGCACAGGCAGAAAGGATACAGATGAGACTCTGGGTGCTATTGAACATGGAAACTCCTGAGAAGAAACCAGCTAGTTCCACTGCAAAGAGACCCAAGGTGACAGAGAGCGCTACCACCAACCTGCAGAGAGAAAAGGGGTTGGCTCAAGCCTTCTGAACTTCTAAGACCCCTCCACTCCCACTACTGGTTAATTCTACCATCCCGCCCTAAGTGCTCACTGAATGTCCTGCTTCTCATACTCCTCTGGGGTGAACGTGAGAGGCAGGCAGGCCTGGATGTTGCTGTCCTGGGAAACAGGGCAAAGAGTAAAAGTGAAAGAGGGACGGGCTGGAGGACAGGTCTGGGTACCACGGGGATGGGAAGACCCGACCTGGTGTGGCTTTGGAGAAGGGACAGGGTGGGGCTGGGACCACCCAGAGGTGGGAATGGGGAAGGGAGGAGGATGGTCTAGGGTCTTACCCGGGACCAGAATAAGGTGATGACGACCACCAGGTGCGACAGCAAAGTCAGGAAACGAGAGGGCACGAGCCCCGAGATCTGGCCCATGGCCTCGAGTAGAGGCCGTGATCTCTGGGGCTGGAAGTTCTGATAAGGCCACTCCCGAAGTCTCCTAGGCTAGCAGGCAAAAATTCTACAAAAGCCTCCTTCCCGCTTGCGCTGGCGCCGCCCAGTTGCCTTGACAACCACGTAAATTGACGCTGAGATCAGATCTCCGAAAATCTCGCGAGAGCGGTAAATGCCTGAGCAGTGGGCCTAGTGGGGAAGACGTCGCCTGACTTTTCCAATGTCCGGGTCCGCGTCCCACCGCCTCTTCCTACTGCGCTGCCGAGCGGCCGGCCCCTGAGCGTGTGCGGTGTGGCGCTGTCTCACACTGTCGAATCTGCCCACGCAGGACCAATGAGCGGAAACCTGCCTTGCCCTAACCCGGGGACGCCTCTTGCTCACCGGAGGCGCACGCCGGGAGCGGCTTAGCCCGCAGCCCCCGCTCCGTAGCCCAGGATGACCCTCGGAGTAAGAATTGCCCTCCGGACACCGCTGTCACCTCCATTTGGACTTAGGGCGTCGCCTTGCCTAAGGCATGGACATTCTCTTCCCTGACCCCCTCCGCATTCCCGGAGGAGTTGTAGGGAACCGAAAGTGGAGAGGCTGATGTCCTTCCGTTGTCCAGCTGTCGCTTATTGTCGGTGGAGCTTCTGGTTATGGAACCTCCCTTAATTCTGATTTGCCCCCACCCGACTCCCTAGTCAACTTTGCTCAGTTTGGTAATAGGTTTGCGGACTGCAGAAGATGGTAGCAGTTCTTGAACTAGGATGTGGATGAGAGAGGCCTGTGTTTCGGGGAAGGGAGTGCAGGAAAGGGCCCGGAATGGAGGGGAGTGGAAGAAGAGAATGGTACCTGCCCTCCCTGTAAGGCAAGGTCACACAGACTCTTCTCCTTTTCCCCTATTCCTTTCAGGTGTGTGCACCCAGCTTCGTCCAGCTCCAAGACCTGTTATCGTAGGCGACCTCATTGATCTCTGGGCTACAGAACAGAAAGTTGTAGACTGAGCGCTTTGCTCAGTCAAGTCCCAAGTTTCTTACGACCTCCCTGTCCTGTCCACTTCTCACTTCCACTCCCCATCTGTGTGCTTTTAAACTGGTCCAAACAATTTTAAGAGGAATTTCTGATTCATCCACTCAACAAATAGTCATTGACCAACTAGTAAAAATGCCAGGTGCTCTTTTGGACTCTCATTCTTGCTGAACAGACAGAATTCTCTACCTCCTTAGCATTTATATTCTAGTCAAGAAGATCAACACATGGGAACATTATCCATGTGATAATAAGTGCTACAAATAACACTTTCTGCAGCTTTCCTCCCCACCTGTGACTAAGCAACTGTCTCTTCCTTTTCCTAATAAACCTATCCTTAAAAAAAAACAACACTTTTTATGGGAACACTAGAATAATATTATCAAAGAAAGGCTTTTTGGAAATAGGTCATTTATTCTGAAAGTTTGTGTTAGGAAATATGGTCAAATTGAAAGGAAATGCATTTCCCTCTTCCAATGTAACAAATGGAGTCCCTTTTTCTAAACACATGGGTGAAAAAAAGAGATAGTCAAAAGATGTTTCTTCAAGGTCATGAAGGACAAAGACTGAGGAACATACTTCCAGATTTAGGAAGACTAAAGAAATGTGACAAATTTAACATCATGGATTTGATGTGTGAACCTAATGGATCCTCGCCCCCACACCCCATAAAGAACATTTATGAAACAATTGGTAATATTTGAGTAAGGGCTCTAGTGCAGATAACAATACTGTAATTTTCTAATTTTTTTTATAATTCTGTAATTTGGGAAGAGAATGTCCATGCTAGAAAATACACACTGAGATGTTTAAAGTGACATATGTCTGCAATTTACTCTCAAATAGTTTAGAAAAAGTTATATTAGTGCCTTTAGAGATAGATAGAAAATGACAATGCAAATGTAGTCTTGGTGAAGGCACATGGGAATCCCTGTGGTGAGAGGATTCACCAGAGACACAGTGGGGAGCTGAACAGGCAGATTGACTGAAGTACACTGATGAGGGGAGCAGCAGGCAAGACAGGAGAGGTCTGCTGCACCATGTGGGTCAGCTCCCTGGCTGGGGATCAAACTCATGTTCCAGTAGCTGGCTATAGATAGCTTAATAGTGCTGAGACTTAACCCCTGCACCTTCTGGGTTTTATCCTGTTATCAATGAGACATTAGGTTAATTTATGAAAAGAAAGAATGAGTTCTGAGACCGAGGGTCCCTATATGTTAAACTCTCACATAATGAAACTATATAATGACATTTTCATATAAAATTACCTCTTTTTAAAAAGATTTATGTATTTATGCATACAAGAACTCGAGTGTAGGTCAGAGGTATAAGGGGATGAGAGGATTCACCAGACAGAGTGGGGAGCAGAACAGGTGGATCCACTGAAATACACTGCTGAGGGGAGCTGGGGTCAAGACAGGAGAAGTCCGCTATGCCTTATGGGAAGCTCCCTGGCTGGGGATTGAACTTGTGCTGCAGTGGCTGCTGAAAGCTTCATAGTGCTGAGACTTAATCCTTTATGCCACCAGAAAGGCCCTAAAATTACCTTTTAAAAAAGAAAGTAAAATTACCTCTTTAGAGGGCAGTATAACTTTTCCCTTAATATAAAGACAATGTGATTACCAAAACTCATAAAATAAAAAAAGCTTAGTAAGTGTCTATTCTCTATCCAAAAAATACTGGATGATTATCAAATACTACCTACTTTGTTTTTAAGATTTATTTATTTATGCATACAATGCTGGGGTGCAGGCCAGAGGTACCAGGCGGCAAGAGGGCTCACCAGAGACAGAATGGGGAGCAGAACAGGCAGAGAAACAGAAATACACTGCGGAAGCGAGCAGCGGGCCAGGCAGGAAAGGTCTGCCCTGCCATGTGGGAATCTCCCAGGCCAAGTGTCGATATCTTGTCGTTGCGGCAGACAGCTTCACAGCGCAGCGGTCAACTGCTGCGCCACTAGGGAGGCCCCAAATACTACCTAGCTTATACACACCCAAATATTATCTGGTTTGTGACTTCTCAGGTACATAGGGGAGTTTCTCTCTTTAATCCATTTTAAAATTCTGCAAATATTTATTAACCGGTCCCATCTCAGGAGAGACAGGCAAATCCATCGAGTATGGACACACTGTGACCTTGAAGTGATTCTTGTTGCTATTAGACCATCAAAATAAGTGATAATGACTATAAATAAAGTGACTGTAAATAAATGTAATGAGAAGTGGGCTTCCTGAGTATACTTTCCAACGTGGAAGTTACGGCATAGCAAGCATGGAGACAGTCTCACACTATAGAGCAGATGCAAGGATGGCACGACTCCTAATGCTTTTCCTCCCTCTACCTGTCACTTGTATATGCCTTTCCTCATGGGAACAGCTCAGGCATTTAGAGCCCAGTTCCCCCAGTGATCGCTTAACAAATCTGACAATTCACAGATGACGGAAGCACTATTACCAAGTAAAAGTGAGGAAAGCTCAGAATCTGCTTTTGCAAGATTTTTCAAGGTCCCAGGAACAAACAGAATGATGAGAAGGAGTCAACAGTATCAAGATCTAGAGAAAGAGCATTCCAGGTGGAGAAATAATAAGTACAAAGACCCTTAGGTGGGAACAAGGCTAGAAAGGAAGCTTGTGTTTCTGAAACCTACAATGGTAATGAAAGATCAGGATGAGGTGGGCTGGATGAACAAGGGTCAGATGGTGTCAGATCATGCAGCCAAGGAGAGGGACATAGCAGAAATATATTCTGGAAGATGGCTTTGGTTGCAGCATGGAGAATGGATTTAAAAAGATTTTAACAGAAGGCTAGTGAAGAGCCAGATAATTATCTAGAAAGGACAGAAAGGTTGGACCACGATAGAATCAAGAAGGTGTAGTGGGAAAAAAGAAAAAAGAAGGTGGCATGAAGAGGAAGGAATCAAGAGACAGAAGAAAAGGTCTGGAACTTGGGGCAGGGTGAGAAAAGGGAGGTGTCAAGGACTGTCAGATTTTGGGCTCCAGAAGCTAAAAGTTTGGAGTATTTTGCTTATAATAAGCTTCCCGCCTAGGGGCCTTATTAGGAATATTGTGTCATATTGTGAATTAATAAACAGTCTCCATTTAGATCTGTCCAGTCATTTTCCACGACCTTGGGTCACAGAAGCCTGCCCTAGAAAGACCTCAAAAAAGTGAGTTTTAGAGCCGGTCTGTGGTCATAGGAGGTACGGCAGGTGCCCACTCCTTTCAGGGCTAGAAACCAAGTGTCCTGAAATCTGAACTAATCATAAAAGAACTTAGAAAAAAAATTATCCTGGGAGGATTTCAATCATGTTGTTCAATAAGGAAAATAATATAATGAACCCTTTTGAAGTCTACCATTTGGCTTCAACAATTACCAGTTCTTGGCTAACCTTGTTTCAGCTATTTGGTCCTTCTCAGTCCCACTAAATTATATTGAAGCAAATCCTGGACATGACCAAATAGTTCAGATTGCCTGACTGCCTCATATGTATATATTTTACAGTTTGTTTTGAACCAGGGTCCAAATAAAGTCTACTCACCTGATTGGTGAGTTACTATTTTTTTAGGAGAATATTTATTATTTTTATGTACAGAAGGTGCAACAGCATACGCTTAGCCTAGTTTGGCGATGAGTTCTTTAGCCTTTGCCTTTTCCAGCCTGGCAAATCAAACCACCAATTTTGCCAGCATGTTGCCTCCACAGTGACTGGATTTCATCATGTCTGGTAATTTCCACCAACTTAGCCAGTGTTCCTTCGACTTCTGAATTAACCTGTATGATTCTGAATTAACCTGTATGAAGGTGGCAGTTGTATAAGTTTTCCTGTGGATGAGATGCCCCAGTCTGGCCCACCCCTTGACAATGCGTTAGGGAACCACATTCATCTGACACGGGGCAGGCAGGAAGACAGCCAGCTACTGGGATTCATGTATTGTACAGTCACTACTGCTGAGCCTTGTTTTCCATGAAAGCAACGACAGTATCAACCTCTGCCTCACAGACAAGATGGCCTCTTAGTGGGGACATCCCTTTTGCCAGCAGGTTTCTTTTCAGCCAGGGCTTTTCTTGTTTTGTCTCTGGTTTATACTACTAGGTGAGCTTAAGCAGTTGAGTGGCTGTTTGGCAGTCCAAGGCCTGGGTGAAGTAGTTAATGGCACTTTCAGCCTCTAGTAGCTGCAGCCAGATGTAGCAGAGCCACTTGACAAAGCAGGTGAGGTCCCTTTTGGGCCGGACGTCCTGTCCAATGCCAAAATTCTCGGACCTTTTCTTATATAGGGAACTTACCACCTTCTCGGTCTTCTGTTCCTTCATGTTCAGCAGGGACTGGAACCACCTTCTTCCCCTTGGCCTTCTTTTCTTTCTCCATCTTTGGTGGCTGCAGGTGAGAGAATGCCATCTCTTAAGTCTCTTTTATCTTAGGTTCTTTCTCCTGCCTCCCCCCTCCTCCCTTTTTCTTATAATTTGTCTGTTGAAGACTAAGCCTTTTGTGGGCTCTATTATGGTAATGTTAATTAATATATTCCTCTGTTTTCTGCATTTCCTATATACTGGTTGTTAAATCTAGTGATTGATCGGTCTCACGTACAATTTTCTGATAAAAATGCATTGTGGGTGGTGGCTTGTATTTTTTATTTCATCAAATCAGAAGGCTCATAATACCCTCTTGTCTCTCATTTTGGTGTTCACTCTGAGCAGTGGGTTCAAGTATAGTCATACGGAGGCAATTATTATAAGTTCTCCATTAGTTTTTCACCTACTGGTTCAATTGAACGTCTCTGCCTAGTTCCATTTCATGAGGGCTTTCAAAATGGGCATGTCCTGATTCTATCATCCTTCTGCATTTATCACCTGGGATTCTTTTGTAAATAGGAATGTGCTCTCATGGACTCATTGTTTGCCATGAAGTATAGGTCATGCAGGAAAGACAAGATAAATATGTGACTTTTTTCCTACTGCTGTTTACCAGTTTTCAGAATAATGAGTTGATTTCCTAGCATCCTCTAAAAAGGAACTAGTTAGTTGTTTTTAGGATCATTGTGAACTTGTGGATTTCAATATTTTTTGTGTGTTTCAGTCAATCGCAGTTGTTACTGATTTTTTTAGGTAGTCACGTTTTTAATGAGTGGTATAAAATATACAGCTCAACATTGTTAGTTTCATTTGCAAATGGAAGAGTTGGGAAATTTAATCAAGATTATCTGCCATCACATTACTCACATTCGGGTTTGTGCAGGCCTGGAATTGGACAGGAGTATGTAGTGGGAATTCCAGTTAGCATTTTTTTTTTAAGTTTTTTTTTATTTATTTATGTATACAAGCTGGGGTACAGGCCAGAGGCGTAGGGCGGCGAGAGGGTTCACCAGAGACAGAGTGGGGAGCAGAACAGGCAGATCAGAGATACACTGCTGAGGAGAGCAGTGGGCGAGGCAGGAGAGGTCTGCCGCACCATGTGGGATTCTCCCCGGCTGGGCGTCGAACTGGCATCGCCAGTGGCCAACAGCTCCACAGTGCAGCGCCCAACTGCTGCACCACTGGGGAGGCCCTCCAGTTAGCATTTTTATTGAAAGAGAGAGACAGAGAGAGAAGAGGAATCTATACAGTAAAGTTGTCTTGCTATTAAGGATTTCTGGGTTTTGTTCTTGGAGGAAGTCAGACTCTTCCCATATCCTGGGTCCTCAAATAGTCTTCCTGTCATCTAAAGTGGAATTTTGCATTTTCTCATATCTCCGATGATACTTGTTCATTTTCAGGTTTTTTGTTTTTTTTTTTCCCCCTAAATCAGGATAAATACATGGGAGCCCCACAGACATGAGACTCCAGTTATTCTTTTGATGCTCTGAGTTTTGGTCAGTGGAACCCTCTTCAAATTGTTTCATTTGTATTTGATGAACTTTACACAACATAAAATTAGCTATTACATGACATACAATTGACCATTTTCAAGTATACAATTCAGTGATATTTAGGCACAGATAAGGAAACAGAAGCACAGAAGCACTTCAGAAAGCACAGAAGACTTTCTGAAGTCCTTTGAGCCTGTAACCTATGACACCAGGTTTCAAACCTACTCTGATTTGAGAATCTGAGTTCTTAACTACATAACCTCTTACCTCTAACTAGTCTTTGTAATCTGTAATCATTTGATTTACTACTTTACTGTGTCTCTCCTAAACACAATAAATGAGCGCAACAAATAAATGAAGTGACAACCAAAGGAGAAGAGACTCTAAAGATGATGCCCTGAGCTAATTAAAGAAAGCTATCTCTGACCAATTTTGGTAGAGCGATCTTTGGTAGCTTGGAAGGGAAAGGGAAAGACACAGGATGACTTCTTTTGCCATGTTGGCCTGTTGAAGCGCTCTCATCCTTCAAGAAACAAATAGAGTCTCTTCCAACTTCTGGTTTGGCATCTCTCTTTAGAAGTTACCAGCTAGCTCTATGTCATCTGGGGAGATTTAAAATGTGGTGTTTCTTTCTGGGAAGGGAGGCGCTCGGATCGCCTGGGAAGGAACGTAAGAGAAACTTTGTGGTGCGAAGGAAAAGTCCCAAAATCTTGAAAGGGTTACGGGTTTCCAAAAGATACATTTTAAGATCTGTACATTTGTGTGTGTGTAAGTTTCTCTTCAAAATTGTAGAATGTGACAGAATACCTATGACAGGTCTCCAGCGGGACCGTTTAAATCAGAATCTCTGAACCTGGAGCTTGTGCGTGGCTATTTGGAAGGTTCGTCAGGGGTTTGTAACCTGCAACCAGGGACAGAGACGCGCCGCTAGAGGAGATAATTTCTCACTCTTTCAGTCTGTCCCCGTCTCTAGCATGGCTACATCACGTTCTGCCAAGTACCAGTCCTTCCATCCGTTTTGTACAAAAATCTGTCCCTCTGGGCTGTGAAGCCTGATTTCCCCAGTTGACCCAGGCCTCCCAAGTGGTCGTCAGCAGGACGCCAGGGATCGGGTCAGATGGACAGCTGAGCCCTGAGCCTGCAAAGAGCTGCCTTAAGGGGCGCGGCAAACCATGCTCACCCACAGGACGGTTGGGAGAGAGCAGGCACCACACTGGAAAGACTTTAGAAATTCAGACAGGGCCTAGCTCTCGCACCACCATCTTCAGGCCCTGGGGTCGCCTGGGTGACAATTGGCCATGAAGTGACCTGTCCACCCATGTGGCCAGCCGACCTCGTGGCGCAACGGTAGCGCGTCTGACTCCAGATCAGAAGGTTGCGTGTTCAAATCACGTCGGGGTCAGCTTACTTATTTACCCTCCCTTCCCCCCCACTGTGGCTTGGGTTGCTTTTATTTATTCCCCTCATTCCCCGCTATGTTCAAGTTCCAGACACCCGAAAAGAAGGAACTTGTAGGGGCCTGAAAAGGAGGGCTCCTGGCTCGAAGTACCGATCCTCCTCATCCGGGACGCCCAAAGATCTCGCGGTAGTCTTTGCGGCTCATCATGTGAGTCTGGGCGAATATCTGAACTCCTGAGGACTGGCACACTCTAGGGATTGAACAGCACAGAGGAAGAAGGGTCGGATGCTCGGGACCGCGAGGTCGTTTGGTTTGACAACGTAGCGAGTGGTTTTCACAGTACTGGCGGGAATGTCTCCAAACGACAATGTCTCCAAAGGACTGTAAATAGCCCTTTAGCAGTAACTTACTTGTTTCCAAATTCCGCTCTTCACGAACCCTCGGCGGGTTCACGCTTACTCAGGAGTAAGAGCTCAAACCCCAGAGAGAAGAAGCGAAACAGCCCTCCTGTAGACGAGGTGGCCGAGTGGTTAAGGCGATGGACTGCTAATCCATTGTGCTCTGCACGCGTGGGTTCGAATCCCATCCTCGTCGGTATGCGATGGCCTAATGTCGGCGTTTAGTTTTGTAATCCATAAACCATGAATTTATCGTCGCCTTACCGCTCCCTCAATTCATTATTTCCGTCGCCTATCTACTGTCTCTTGTTCCCCCGTCGTGTTTTCTGTCCCTTTTATGTCATTAGCTTGTCCAATAATTGATTATAAATAGCCCTTTAGCAGACACCTGTAGTGTAACTGACTTGGCCAGGGAAATAATGTGCCAGCGTTTGCTGACGGGGCGCCGTGGCTTAGTTGGTTAAAGCGCCTGTCTAGTAAACAGGAGATCCTGGGTTCGAATCCCAGCGGTGCCTCCCCGTTGCGTCTTGCTTTTTGCGTATATACTGCGTGGAGAGCCTCTTGGCATCAGTCATGGGATTCCCCGCGTGTCAATCATCCTTTCACTTCAGTGGTCGGCCAGGAACTGTCAAGCTGTTGAACAACCAAAATCGGTTGTTTGTGTGCACATTGCTTGTGTATTGTACGTCCCGCATCCCGCGTTTGCATCCCGACCTCTCACCAATCGCCGAAGTCTGTACTCGTAAGTACTGCGACTTGGCACTTTTCATGGTAAATCGCTTTCATTTCATTTTAGTGCTTCTTTGTGAGAAAATTTCACCTACAATGGAGAGCACTGATTCGACTTCTACATAGTTTTGTATAGGGGCGGCTGCTCAAGCCGGCCGGTTAGCTCAGTTGGTTAGAGCGTGGTGCTAATAACGCCAAGGTCGCGGGTTCGATCCCCGTACGGGCCAGCACATTTTTACTAAAATGGCTGGTTATTTCAAACGTTCTTAGATGTTGTGTAATACTGAAAAAGGCTCCAGCAACTTTTCTAATTCCAAAACTTTTTACACACCCCCCTCCCCCCAAAACGTACTGAGATTAAGTCCTAAATATAGCTATTTTGAGAAGGATGGGGAAGGTTTAAAGAAACCAGAGCTCTTTCTCAATCTCCTGATCGAATCATAGGTCTCCGGAAATTTATTATTTGAACTGTAAATAGAAAGCCGCCAGGATTATAACAATGTCTCAGAACAGACCTATAACAGTGATTAGAGGAATGTGGGGAATGGAGTCAAGAATGGAACTAAAGAGTGTTTCGAGGTTTCCTCCAAAACAAAGTATGTACTATTTGCCCAGTCCCTGACTGTCCATTTCAAGATCTAATAGGACCCCTTCCCTTCCTATTCTGGAGAATTTGCTTCCGTTTTTTCTTTGGCTTGCGGAGCTCATTTCTGTGATGTGCATTTCCCCTAAGATTCACCCCCACCCTACTCCCAGCACCAGTCCCAAGGGAGTTCCAGGGGAAAAGAGCAAGGCTCACTCCCATTCATTTGGCTTATCAATCCCTGACCCCATACAGATTCAGCCTCAGCCTTAGCAGCAGCAGCACTTTAATTCCACAAAACTCAGAAAGTCAAAACTGATTAGAACACTCCACAACAGGTGGGCTTCGAAACCAGCAATAATTCTACCTGGACCCTGAGAGCAGAGAAACCCCTCCCAACTCACCCCCTGCATCATGCAGTGCATTCCTCCCAGCTCCACTCCGTTCTGGGGAAGGGGGATGGTAGGGGGCCAGAATGCAGAATCAGGTTATCCATCTGCAGGTGTGCATTCTCCTCTGAATGGTGTGTGTCTAAGGGCCACTCAACTTCCCACAGCCCCTGGCACCTGAGATGTGGCCGATGGAGTCAGGATGGCCACAGTGGGGAGAGGGGGGCCTCCTCTGTTCTACTTTCTTGGTCCCATATAGCAGTAAGATCCTCCAAGTCGAGACCTAAAACCCTGGGCTCCCAGTGATGGTGCTTTAGTTAGGGAAGAGAGTTGGGGAGAACAGGTAGCTACAGATAGCCAACTAAACAGAAGCAGAGCATCATCCCTTCCCACCAGGAGAACATATAGAACTCCCCCATATACACCTGCAACAAAACCCCGAGAGGGGGGCCAGGCCTGTTAAATTCATCTGGAAGAGCCTCCAAAATACAGGCTTTCCCTCAGCCGGCAGTACCCATCAGGGCTCCTTGAAGAGTCCGTGGGGTCCTGGCGGCCCCTGGCCTGACTTGGCCAGACCCTTGCACTAGTGGTCACTTGCACAGGGCCTCCAACACCTCCAGGGTGCGTCGGATATCCCGAACTTGGCGCGCCAATCCCTGAACCGGCTGTAGAGCCCTCTCTAGCTCCTCGCAGCGCGCCAGCAGGGTGTACATGCCCTTGATGCTCATGTCCACGGCTTCGCCTAGGGAGTCCACGGCGTCACGGTAGGTCTGGATGCACCCCACGCTCAATGCTGTCAGCTCCTGTACCGCACCACCCAACCCGCGCAGCAGACGGTCCACCCGGCAACCCAGCTCCCGACTCAGCCGCTCCAGGTCCCGCAGCACGTCGGGGTCGATGGGGGGAATAGCTGGAGTGGGTGGAGGAGCTGAACAGGGTCGCGCAGGGGCAGGGGGCAGAGGTTGAGGGGCAGCGCTCAGACGAATCTTGAGTTGCAGGTTGTTGGCGACGAAGTGGGTGAGGTCACCATGGCGGCTCACCGTGCCCTCGAGCTCCAGGGGACTGGAGATGGTGGCGCGACGCCCGCCGCCGGCGCCAGACTCAGCAGCCCCTGTGGACCCCGCGCCTCCACACGCCCCACTTAGTCCGTCCAGGCTGCGGCTGTCCTGAAGGCGGTTGGAGAACGATCGGCCAGACCTGCCGCCCACCCCCTCCTCCTCGTTGTCTTCTTTCTCCTGCTCAACATCCATCCCCACGTCTCCCGGGCTCCCTCGACGGCAGACCCTCTCGGATGCAGGCTTTTCCTCCAGAGGCTTTTCCTCAGGTTCTTTGCTCCGGGAGGACTCCTGCGCGCAGTGCGCTGGACCCGTCGTTCCCCGGAGGCTCCCGACCCCAGAGGGCTTCCCTCCGCGTCCGAGTTCGTCCTCTCGAACCTCCCGTTCCGGCCGGTGGGCGACGCTACAGCTCGAAGTCTTAAGGGACACCCTAAGGTGGCGACTGGCGCCTCCAATGTTCTGGGCCTCTTCCTCCCCGGACACCCGGAGGCCTGAGGGAGATTCAGAGGGCGTTCGGCCCGGCCCCCCACTGATTATCGCGGCTTGCTGTTCCCCTAGAGCCAAAAGGTCCGCCTCGGGCCCAGGCCGTCCCTGGGACGACTCCATTCTGCAGTTAGTGGCAGGAACCACGGAATTGGTTCTCCTGGGTTTTGGGAAGTCCTGGAGGCGCCTTTAAGGGGCGTTGGTAGAGGTGCGTCGATTGGCTGCGGGCTGACAATGGTACGAACAGGAAGAACATTTTGATTGGTTGTGAGACCAGGAAGTTCCGGAAGAAGAGGCGTTGTTGAACAGCCGGTCACACGTGAACGTCAGCCGGGTTGGAAAGAAGGAGGTGACAGCTGCGCTCATCGCCCCCGCCCGTTCAAAAAGTTGAGGGGGCAGATCTTAAAGTGAAGGTCCTGAAATATCGGAGTCCTGCCGGAGCGAAGCTCCGAAGCTCTTTCCGCCCACAATTGTTGCTTATCAAACACACCAACTGAGTACCAGGCGGAATTCCTAGAGACGTTCTTGGAATGGGCCTAGAGATGTTCTTGAGACGGTCCTATGTGACCCATCGGATTTGCACCGCACCTTGTTGATCAAGGACGAAACCGGAATTCTCAGCAAGTGCATGTATGCTTTCTCGGCTAGTTCCAGGAGACTGTAGCAGGCGAACTGCTCACAGCAACTCACGGTGAACAGCGGACAAGTTTAAGAGCTTTCCTGTGCTCTTGCACTCTGTTCTCTGCCTCCTGACCCCTCCACATTTGAGTTTCTCTCCTTGGAGGAGGATGTGTGATTTTTGCCACGAGGTAAAATATTCTATAAATGAAAGACCTTATTTGAAGATCAGATCCCTGATTTCCATTCTGATCTCATCTCTTCCTTCTCTTTCCCTCACTGGTCCTGATGGAATTTCCTGTTTCCTCTGACAAGACAGACATGCTCCCGCCTCAGGGATTTACAGTTGCTCTTGCCTTTTTTTTTTTTTCCCAAAAGGATGAGTCTACCAATAAATATTTTCAATTTAGATATTGCTTCTTACCCATCTCTCCTTCAGGTCCTTATTGCAATGTTTTCTTTTCTGTGAGGTCGCCTCAATCTTCCTTCCCTGCTTTTCTTCATAGTGCTTATCACCATCTCACTTATTATGTATTTACTTACTTGTTCATGTAAGTCCCATGAGGGTAATGGACTTTTTGTTCTGATCTGCATCCTTAGTGCTTAGAACAGTGGCTGGCGTAGAGTATATGCTCAATAAATATTTATTCAGCAAATGACCCCAAACCATTTTCCCTTTTTGACTTGAATGCATTCTATGTTTCTGTCACATCAGAGTCCTGACAAATACACCATGAAACCAATAGGCTATTCTAAGTGTTTCTCCCCTTCTCTCTGGGACTGATGCCCGCTGTCTTCCTTTTACTCCTCAACAGGCAGATGCTCTTTATTTAACAAGTGACCTAAGTTGAACCAACAACAACAAACTGAGAAGAATTTACTGTGTCATGCAATGATGGTTCCAAGACACAGAGCACACCCTGGAAGTCTGGATTAAGTCCCTAAGGCTGTCTTAAAGAATCTGTTTTTGGTCTCTGGAGGCAACTTTTTTTCATGAGGGGTACCTCATGGCGGCAAAATGACTGCAATTTCTCATTCTTTGCTATTGTTTAGTCTGCTTGGGCTGCTATAACAAAATACCATAAACTGGGTCTCTCAAACAGACATTTATTTCCCACAATTCTGGAGGCTGGAAAGTGCAAGGCACTTCAGTTGATTCAGTTCCTGGTGAAGTTCCTCTTCTTGGTTTGCGCCATGGTGTGCTCTCTGGCCTAATCCTAACATGAGACCCCAGCCACATGAGCTCATCTAAACCTATTTACCTCCAAATAACATTGCATTGGGGGTTAGGACTTCAACACATGAATTTTGGATGGATGAAAACATTCAGTCCATAATACATATAGTAGGGTTAGTCTTTCCTTTTGGATTCCAGAATCTGAATCCCATTTACCATTACAAAAACTGGAATACTGAGACGCTCCTTTCCAGCTTCCCTAGCACAGGGCTTAGGCTCGTCCATAGTCTGCAGGACCATTTCTTTAGTGGAATTGTCCCTGACTGGGTAGACTCCAAGGCTAGGCCTCCTAGAGATTCTTGGCTCTCCTAGAGAATTTTAATTACCCAGAATGCCTAGTAAGGTCTTTTTTTTTTTGCTTAAATGAGCCAGAATTGTTTTCTGTTGTGTCTATGCAGGAACCCCAGTCAATATACTACCATACCTTCCAGAAGGGGAGAAATAACTTCCATTAGGCCTTGCAGAATAGCAAGAATAGAACATCCTCAAGAGTCCCAGTCTCCTTTCCATATCATTGTCCTAAACTAGTTCACATGCCCAATTTAGTCACTTGGGCCAGGGTTATACCTTGTCTGGTTGACTTAGAGTTGGGTACCCAGAATGAATCACTCTGACAGGGTGATAAGAATGAATTGATTAGCTTAAAAGAATTATGCTCTTCTGGGCCTCCCTGGTGGCGCAGCGGTTGAGCGCTGCGCTGTGGAGCTGTCGGCAGCTCGCAATGTGAGTTCGATGCCCGGCCAGGGAGAATCCCACATGGTGCGGCAGACCTCTCCTGCCTCGCCCGCTGCTCCCCTCAGCAGTGTGTTTCTGATCTGCCTGTTCTGCTCCCCACTCTGTCTCTGAATCCTCTCGCTGCCCCACGCCTCTGGCCTGTACCCCAGCTTTATGTATAAATAAATAAATCTTAAAAAAAAAAAAGAATTATGCTCTTCCTAGAGAGAAGGGTGGGCCCAGTCTCTCCAAACTCAAGTAACTGTAGCACACAAGTAACTGTAGCACAATACGGATGGGGAAGACTGTGACCACTGTGTTTACTACATCAGGAGTTAGCAGTATGGGCCATGGGCTGTATCTGGCTCACCACCTGCTTTTATGTGGCCTATGAAGAATGGTTTTTACACTTTTAAACGGCCAAAAAATAAAAAATATGAAAAATTCATATAATGATACGAAATTCAAATTCCAGTGTCCATAAAGTTTTACTGAGGTACAGCCACATTCACTTATTTATATAGTATCTGTGGTTGCTTTCACACAATAATGGCAGAGTTAAGTAGTTTCAACAGAGACTACTTGGCCTGCAAAGTCTTAAATGGTGACCACCAGAACTTTTACAGGTGTCTGCCACCCTTGCATTAAAGGTCTCCTCTTTAGGCAGCCGGGAATTGTGAGCTCAGGGCTCAGAGGAGAATCTAGCTCAGGGCACTTAGAGGACACAGTTGGTGACCTAGTCCAGGAGGATGAGGGAGACAGGGCAATTCCTCCAGGTGGAAGATGGGGATTTCTAGAAGAGAAAGGTCACTGGTGTTGAGTGTGGCTGCGAGGTGGGGTCAGGGAAGGACCCATCAGATTTGAGTGGAGCAGTTTTGACTGCAGAGGGGTGAGAGCGGGTAAGGGACACAGGTCATGGTGGTCATGGTGAACTAGAGGTGAGGCAGTTAGTATAGACATTGTGAGAAATTTTGCTGTGAGAGCAAATTGGAAGATAGAAAAAGGTGTGGGGTCCAGATATTAGATGTTTGGCACATCACTAAATGGTGATACAAATCGTGTAGCAAAAAGAATATGTGACAACTGAAAAGAGAAAAGGAAGAATTGCTGGAATGCAGTTGAATGGCAGATGCAAAGTACATCTGTGGCACTTGTTCCACTTGAGGGTGGGTGTGGGGATAGCTGACATGTAGAGATAGCTTGGGAGAGTAGGTATTTGGATTGATTACAAAATTCCTGTCTGATTTTACTGTTTTTCAGAGAAATTTGAGGGGAGTTCATAAGAGTGGACACTAGGGGGAGCTTTGAGACTTGGGGAGTTGAAAAACCTACAGGTTTGGGAGATTTTTAGGGTGTTAGCATGAAGGTTGCAGGAAAACTGGGTAACCTCCATTGTTGCTGCTGGGAGCGCAAGAAGGCTCACCACCTTGGAAAGCAATTGGGCAATGCCCAGGTAACATTTCCCTGAGGCTTATTCCAGGACCCAGCCTTGCCACGTCCTCCTCTAGATCTTCCCCAGACAAGCTCACACAGGAGCACAGGCAGGGATGGGAAAGACATGACCACAATACAAAGCACTGAAAATAATCTACAACAGAATGCCTTAAACAAAACAAAACCTTAGGACTATCCACATTGAGGATTATAGTGCAGAAGTTTTAAAAAACAAAGTCTATCTAAACTGTCAGAACAAGAGCTTTCTAAGGCATAAGGGCAAAAAGATATAACAAAAAATTCATATTAAAGAAGATAAAACAGCAATATGTGCAGTGCAATACTATGCACATAAAAGCCCTGCATGTTGAGAAAAAAAGATGTTTTCCAAAAGTATATAGATATAAATGTAATACAAAAAAAAAGTAGGCTAGGAAGATGTTGTCAAATCAATATTAGGATAATTGGAAAAGTAGAATTTTACCTTATTTATAATGAACCATTTGTGTAAACAAACAAAAAAATTTTAAAAGAGACAATAGGGTCTCCCTGGTGGCAGAAGGGGTTAAGTCTCAGCACTATGAAACTATCTGCAGCCAGGGAGCTAACCCACATGGTGCCCACATGACAGCAGCAGACTTCTCCAGTCTTACCTGTATCACCAGCCACTGTGGCCTGAGTTTCATCCCCCACCAGGGAGCTAACCCACATGGCTCAGCAGACCTCTTCTGTCTCACCTGCTGCTCCCCTTAGCAGTGTATTTCAGTAGATCTGCCTGTTCTGCTCCCCACTCTGTCTCTGGTGAATCCTTGCAGCCCCCACACCTCTGGCCTAGACCCCAGTTCTTGTATGCATAAATAAACAAATCTTTTTTAAAAAGAGAGAGACAATACAGACAGGGCATAAGGAAGCTGTGTCAGCAAGTGCAGGGCATCTGCCTAAGTGAGGGCAAAGGAGAAATGGAGGCAGAGAACCATTGCTGGGAATGGGGAGTGAGCAGGAAGTTCATATCCTTGGAATTTTACTAACATCTTTGAAATACTCCTGGATCAGGGAAGAAGTCATAATGGTAGAGAATACTGAGAACGGAATAATAATAAAATATACTCCATGTCAGTTCTGTGTGGGGTGCAGGGAAGTGACACTTTGATGGATGTTGATAGATTTACGTGCTCAGACTAGGGGCGGATTTAGAGAGAAATTAGTGTTCTGTATATAGGGAATTGAGCAAACGACACAGGATAATTGACGTCAGGGACAGTCAAAAGTTGTACAAGAGAAGAAAATAACAGATTGCCACATGAGCCTAGCTAGCATCCCATGGTCATGATATAAACACTGAACAGTCAAGTGCAGCATGAATAACTGAGGTAAGTAAAAATAAGAACATTTATTGACGTATTTCAGCACATTGATTAAAAGAGCAAATAAACAATTGATGAAGAAAAACCTTCGATAAAAGTCAACACCTATTCCTGATACAAAAAAACCTTAGACCCTTAGCAACTAGTAAGAAAATAGGCCTTACTTAACCTGATAAAGGACTTTTTAAAAAAGACTACACATAATAATATTTAAAAACTAATTCTTATTCCAATCCTGTGATATATATACATATAAATGTGTGTGCTATAGAAAGCCATCATGCCAATTCTAGCTTGATATCAAAGATTGCGGACTTTGGATTTAAAATCAGGCTCTCTTTACTAGTGTGACGTTTGGCAGATTATATAACCCCTCTGTGTCTCAGTTTCCTTATCTTTAAAATGGGTAAACTCATAGTAAACATCAAACTTAGGTATGCCTTAGGTCAGGAATAAGCCACCATCAGTACATCTTTTCAATCATGTCAAATCCTGACCAGAGAGAGCCATAAGACAAAATAAAAGACTGCCAGGATACAGTAATGTTCAATTGCTCCTGAGTGGGTAGGGACTGAGCCAGAAGAAGAAAAGACTAGAGGTCTGAGAATTGCATATGACATAGGAGACGCTAGGCAAAGATGGCTGTAGCAAAGTGGAGTCCAGGACACAGTGGCCCCAGGCCCTGACAGTCAGAGCAGGGGAAAGAAAAGACTGTGAATGTTGGAAGTCTGGGTGCTGACCAGGTGGTGTCAGCGCTGAGAGGGCAGGTGGTACCAGGGGCAGTAAGGCAGTGCCCACCCACAGCACCCAGACTGGGCAGCCTTCTCTCCACAGGGGACTGCTTCCTCCACAACAAAGTCTCCATGTGTAAACATCTGCCCTCAGCAGTATAAAAAGCTTCAGCTTTTATTAAATAAAAAGGAGGTAAAAGACATCAGGGAATAGGCCAGGGACCCCTCCTTCCAACACATATATACAAACATACAAACATGGACATGACTGAGTTAATGACGGACAATTCAGGGGACAGACTGAAGGGCAGAGGGGGGCAGCACCCTCCGAGAGTGGGCCCGGACCCAAGGGTGGGCTGAGACCTGGGTCAGAGGCAGGCGTTCGGAGGGATTATGCTTGAGCAGCTTGGTGATAAGGTCCTGGGCTCCCGAGGGCACAGAATGGGGAAACTTCAGGTCTACCTGCAGAAACAGAGAAAGGAGAAGGAAGGATCCTATTAGTTTCATCCTGGCTGCGTTTCCCCTGACTATCTGGAGAGTTAGGCAGGGCCACGAAACGGTCAGTCCCTGGTCTCAGCACAAAGCCCCAGCCAGGCACACTGACCCATCTGCCCACCTTGACGATGCGCCGATATGTCTCATTGTGTGATGCACTCTCAAAGGGCGGGTTTCCCACCAGCAGTTCATAGCAGAGTACCCCGATGCACCACAGATCCACTTTCTCATTGTGTGTGCGGCCCTCAATCATCTCTGGCGGCAGGTAATCCAGGGTGCCACACATTGTCTTTCTCCTGATGGGGTATGGGAGTGTGGACAGTGATCCCAGCCACAGACAGAGCCAAGAGACCCCAGGGGAGTGCCCTGGCCAGGTTGACAGGGCCTTTGGGGTAGGAGTGGGATGAAGCTATAAACCAAAGCCTAGAAATGGATTTATATACTGCCCTAGTCTTTCCACGCCGAGGGACGTATCTTAATCAGACATGAAGGCAATGTTCATTTTACAATTAAAGGAAAAATTAGGGACATCTTGAATGTCCATTAAGCATGTCCTGCTTAAGCAAATCAGGTTACAGTTCTACTATGCAATACCATGAAACCATTAAAAATGGTGTGGGAATATTCTCAGTGATATAGCAGAGTCCCCAATATATTTAGTAGAAAATCTGAGCAACCCAGCTGTGAGTCTCCTGCTTTTGTAAAGATAGTGCTGTATCTGTATTTACATTTTGGGTTTTTATAAACCAAAAAAACTCTAGGTAATGAGATTTGGAGTGGTATTATTTTGAATGTGCCTGCCTCATACCAGGGCTAGCCTTCTGGCCCATCGTACCTCAGGGAGGGGGCGTGCACAGACCAGCCAAAGTCAGCAATCTTCAGCTCTCCCTGGAGCCCCAAGAGCAGATTCTCTGGCTTTATGTCTCTGTGGATCACCTTCTTCCCATGGCAGTATATCAGAGCGTCCGCCAGCTCCTCCATGATCTAGGAGGGCCAATGACAGGCAGTCAGCCGAGGACGGACCTATAGCTGCAAGCAGCTACCCCTAGCATGGGCCCCCTGAGGATACCCCAGGCGCCCACTGGCCCTGACCGTGGCTGTTCGCTGCTCATCGAAAGTGCGGCTCTTCTGCAGTTCCTTATAGAGCTCACCCCGGGGGGCATACTCCAGAATTAAGTAGATCCTTCGCCGGTCATAGAAATAGTTGTAGAGACGCAATATATTGGGATGCCTAGAAGAGACAGAGGAGACCTCAGGTCGCATCCTGACATAAGGAAATGGGAAAGGTGACAGGTCTCATATGAATCAAGTTAGGGTCAAACTTGGACGAGGCTAGGAACATCAGGGCTGGCAATGGTGAAGGGGAAATGGAGGCAACTCTCTGGATTCAAGGCTCTGGCTGGGACAGAGAAAAAAGTCTGAATGTGGGACTGAAAAGAGGAGCGGGGGTGGAGGGAGAGGGGGGCTTCAGCTCAGAGGGCAGGGGCCATACTGCAGGTGGGCCTGGATTTCGATCTCCCTGCGCAGTTGATGCTCCACACCCTCCTTCTCTATCTGAGACTTGAAGAGGACCTTGAGCGCCACGATGAAATGGCTTTTCTTCTCCCGAGCCAAGTACACATTTCCAAACTTGCCTTTGCCCAGGGGACGCCCAATTTCAAAGTCATCAATGGTAAAGGATCGCCTGAGTAGAAAGTGGGGGAAAGGCAACTGAGTGCTGGTTGGTCAGACATCTGAGGTTCTGCTTTCTCCTGCCCTCAACCCCATCCGATTTTGAAGGGAGCTGAATCAGGATGAACCAGGCTTTCCTGCCCCCATTTCCTGTTCCTCCTGCCCTAAATTTCTACCTCCCTCATTTCCTACCTGTTCATTGTCCCACCCTCTCTCCTGCTACCCCGAGGCTTGGGTACTTACGTTGAGAAGTTGGGTGTCCCATTGCTATTCTCCACCACCTTCTGACCAGGGGCAGCTGAGGAAAGAACAGGTAAGCTGAGGCCCTCCTCATGGACTTTAATTCCCTCAGATCAACCCTCTTTCCTTGCCCCAGTTACCTGTGGGCTGGGCATTGGAGCGGTTCATGAGGACAAGTGCAGATGGGGTGGCTGGCTCCTTCCGGAGGACTCTCTGGGGCAGGGTGTTCAGGCCAGATTGAGCCTGAGGAGGAGCAGGGTGGGGGGAGAATCTAAGGGTGCTTTTGTCTCAGCGACATGATCGGAATGTGCTGCAAACAGCATTCAGTATTTGCCAGTCACCCACCCACCTATTCCCAGTTCAAAGAGGAACACAGAGACCACAATTTTACTACTCGATCCCAAGATGCTGCTTGCTCATTGCCCCATATTAAAATGGGTTTTTAATAAACAACATAAATCAGCCTAAGGAAAATAGCAAAGGACTTACCCCAACATCTAACATTTCACCTATTTGGCCCTACCCCCAAGAAGTGAAAAAGGCATGAGGCTATTCAACTTCTATAGTCCTGTCCATAACACCACACTCATTTACCCAGCCCCCATCCCAGGGGATAGTAGATGGTTAAGTAATAAACACCCAGAATTCAGAGTTTTAGCACAGAGGTACTCACACAGTCCCTAAATAACTCAGTCTATTAAGGCTTAACTAAGGTCATAGAGGTCTTGAATGCTGCGGCAAATAGCAGGATTTACTCTGAGACATTGAAAATGATCAGTGGTTCAGGGCCATCAGAGTAGCCCTCAAGTAAATCCTGCTATCAGAGTCATATACTCTGAGAGTGACCAGTGTAGAAGTGACAGTGGTTTCTCTTTCAGTTTCCACTCCACTCTCCACTCTTCACTCAGTGCTCCATGAGAGTGGGAAGTTGGGAGAGGAGGGGACAGATGACACCCCAGGATACCCAAGTCCTCTCAGCAGGTAACAAAGTCTGTGACAGCCCCTTCCTTCTTCTTTTGCCAAGATAGAAAATCTCTCTGCCCCCTAAAAACCTGTTCCCTACATTGACTTAAGTACAGAATTTACAAATAAGCAAGTAGAGCCCAGAATAGACTCAGGTCTATGTGGGAGTTTAATATTTATAACAAAGGTGGCATTTCAAACCAGAGGGTAGACTCACTCTTCATTGAAAAGTGCTGGGACAAGAAAATAAATCTACTGAGATCCCTAAATTTCAAATTATTAATTTATACTTGTCCTGGATCTTTTAAAGTTATAAAAGTATCTAAATCCTTCCAGAGTCTATTTCTATTTCCTGTGGAGCCCATTTTTTCAAGACATGGTCTGTGACTCAAGACCTGAAGGCCAGCGGCTGCCTGCTCAGTCCCATATGATAGGTAGGCTCAGCCTTCAGAGGTCCTCACAGGTTGATCAGATTCAAGTTGGCAACACCTGATCGGATTCTGCCAGCAACCTTGTGGGCCCCATACGTTGGAGCATAACAGGGAAGACTTAGGAGGATTGCCTTCTGAAGGATTTCAAATCTCTCTCTACAGGAAATCGCAGGGAAGAGGTAAAGGTAGGGGGTGGAGGGGTGGGGTGGGTGGGGCTGGAGGATAGAAAGCCCTTACCGTCTGCCGGCCGTAGGGCCAGGGGTAGGCGTTCTCCTTCTGGGCCATCCTTAGAGGGAAAGGGGGAGGATAGCTGGGCAGAGAGGGAAATTGAGCTGTAAGAAGCAGAAAAAAGAGGGAGAGAGGGAGGGAGGCGCCGATCGGTCTAGCTGCAAGCACTAGCTTGGCACTGGAGAAAGGAAAGAGGTCAGCACGCTGGGGGCATCAGGGCACACCAGTGCGCTTGCGCGTCCCCCTCCCATTGCGGGCTCTGCCAAGCGTCGCAATCCTATCTCCCATCGCGGACCCCTCTCCACCCTAGAGCAACCATCAGGCTGTTTGAGTGCGCGCGGGCCGGTTCAACGGAACCTGCACCTGCCTGATCACCTGCCCTCTTCCAGCGCAAGGTCTGCGAAAGGTCAACTCACCTGGAGCCCGTGGCACAGTCAGCCCTGGCCGCTGGCAAACGACTGAACCTGCCCTGCGGTGCCACGGCCGAGACTTTCAAATCTCCCGCCCTGTGCTCATTGGCTGAACGCATCACCCAGGTCCATTGTCATTGGCTGGATTCACCATGACGAAGCCCGCTGGCACCCAATGAAAGAGGCGGATTGCGAAAGGCCGGACTTGGTTTCAGTTCAGGAAAATGTCGTCTCCGAATTAAATATTCTTGTATCTTTAAAAAAAAAATTAAATCTTTGATAGTTCTGGAATTTATCTTTGTGTATATATGAATTAGGATTTAGCTTTGCTTTCTGCTAGAGGGAGAGCCAGTTAGGCCAGGACCATTTGTTAAACTATCCTGTTCTTAGAGGGATTTCAACCCTACCCTCGCAACATTAAGTCATGGTAAATAAAGCACTTAGTGACCTCTTACTCCGCAAGGGGTTTAAAGATGGGGGGATACGGTGCAGGACCCCCGGTGAATGCCTGAAGCCAGGGTTAGTATCGCATCCCATATATGCTACATTTTTTTTCGATATACATTCGGAACCTAGTGAATGAATGGATATGTCTAATAGAGAAAATAAAGCATCCCTGTCTCCTGCAGTCTTTAAATTTCCACTTGCACATCATGGCAAGAAGATATTTGGCCTTTTGAGGATATGTGACAGCACGGCATAGGAATGGATTTGCATTACTCAAAAAAAAAAAAAGAAAAACAAAAACTATCTGTTCTATCAGCTAGGCAACAATCAGTTGCCTATTCAAGTTAGTGAACAAAATCTGTATTTATCCCAGTGCTTTTCAAAAGATTTGTGAAGAATCAGTTTTGATTATTTTCAATCTATCGCGTATCATAACTTTTAAAAAACACAATAAAACTCCCTGGTGGCGCAGGGGTTAAAGTCAGCACTATCAAGCTATTGGTAGCCACTGTAGCACACAAGTTCCATCCCTGGGCAGGGAACCTATCCCCATGGTACAGCAGACCTCTCCTGTCTCCCCTCAGCAGTGTACTTCAGTGGATGCGCCTGTTCTGCTTCCCCCACTCTGTCTCTGGTGAATCCTCTCACCCCACACATCTCTGGCTTACACCCCAGTTCTCATATGCATAAATAAAAAAAATAAATCTTTTTTAAAAACACAATAAAAATGTCACTCTTCTCCAGGGTTGAATTTTCACATGACTGGGAAAGGTCAGAACTGGTTTATATTCCAAAGGTTGTGTTCCAAAGGCAGGATGAATAGGATACTAAATTCTTTTTTTTTTTTTTTAAGATTTATTTATTTATGCATACAAGCTAGGGTGCAGGCCAGAGGTGTGGGGCGATGAGAGGGTTCACCAGAGACAGAGTGGGGAGCAGAACAGGCAGATCGACGGTAACACACTGCTGAGGGGAGCAGCTGGCCAGGCAGGAGAGGTCTGCTGAGCCATGTGGAAATATCCCTGGCCAGGCGTGGAACTTGCTCCGCCACAGCCGCTGACAGCTCCACAGCGCTGGGCTGAACCCGTTGTGACCAGGGAGACCCAGGATACTAAATTCTTGGTATGAAACGATCCCACACATTAGTCCCTTTTCTTCCCCTCCCAATTTTTTAAGAGTTCAACTTTTTATTGAAGATGTTACAAAAGAGGTTTAGGGACACACACACACACACACACACACACACACACGCGCACACCATGTCATCACCAGACTCTTCAGTCTTCTTTCTTTGTTTATACTTCCTTCTCTTCAGCTGGACAAGAGCAGCAGCAGCAGAAGGGGCAGGACCACCTCCTGGGATAGTGCCTGCTGCTAGGGTAGATCCACAAGCCCCCACATTGCAGATGAGACTCCTAATGTTGACGCTGGCCAGTACCTTTGCTAAAAAGCCACGCCAGAAAATACACATGCTGCTTTAATGAGGCCACCGATCTTGTCCTCAGTGACTGTCAGCTCATCCTCAAGCAAGTTGAGGGCCGAGTAGATACAGACGGGCTCCCATAGCAAAGCCACCACTCCAGCAAATGCTGGATAGCCGCTACTGGGCACGCTGTAGTCGCCTGTTGAAGAGAGGTCCTCACACCAAGGAGGTCTTAGCTTCCTGGGAAAGATGAGCACCTTAGCGGCAGCTGAAGAAGAGTCCCTTTTATTTCTGATAGTGGAATAGCCTCAAAGAAATTTCAAGACATCACTTTTCATCATCAACCAATACTCTCCTTTCAGGAATAAGGAGCAGACTCAGAAGGGTCTGGACGGGGCTTGTTGGGTAACCCTGGCCACCCAAGCCTAGGGGAGGAGAGAGTGGAGAGGGCTTGCCAATGGGAATGGGTTTGTTTTTGCAGTGGTGAAAAGGTCCTGGGAGTGTGGCAAGGGTGAGTAGGAGTAAATGCATTTAAGGGAACTCAGTCCTAGGGCAAATTATGGTTAAGTAGGCAGCTTCAGGGACAGGGCAGGCAGGAACTTTGGGAAAGTTAGAGACTTCTGAGATAAGGCCAGAGAAATCCAGGAGGGCTAGTGGGGGCAGTAAATTTTTCTTAAAGATTTATTTTTATGTATTTATGCACACAAGATCTGAGGTGTAGGCCAGAGGAGGGTGTATGTGTGTGTGAGAGAGAGGATTCACCAGACACAGAGCAGGGAACAGAACAGGCAGATCTACTGAAGTACATTGCTGAGGGGAGCAGTGGGCAAGGCAGGAGAGGTCTGATGCACCATGTGGGTCATCTCCCTGGCTGGGGATTGAACTCAAGCCACAGTGGCTAGTGATAGCTTGATAGCGCTGAGACTTAACCCCTGTGCCACCAGGGAGGCCCAGGACAGTAAATTTTAAGGCTAATAAGGAGAGTAAATTTTCAAAAACCTTGGACAAGGGCAGTGAAAGACTAAGATAAGAGCTGTACAGTTGGACACAGATACCCAGGGAAGTACAGCCACTGAAAGAGAGCCAATCACAAAGAGGATGATGAAATTTTAGAAAAGAGAAAAAAAGGTTTAAATGTCCCCTAGAAACAGGCCTATAAGTGCTTATTTGCCCCTCCCAGTTACAGTGCACCTAGGAGACCTTGCTTTCTTCCTTTAAATAAACTATACTTTCTTTTTTTTTTTTCCATTTTTTTTATTGTTATTTGTGTCTTTTACATTTTGTATTCCCCTTGGGCAGCCCACCACCAATTCACCCGTGATCCATCTCCATGGTCCCCTGTATTCTCCTCTCTTCCATTTTGTGCCCTTATCCTCCCCTCCCCCCTCCCCCACCGCTGAGTGTCTCTCTCCCACCTGGCCTCCCTAT
>PVIJ01016982.1:0-30989 GCA_004024925.1 Scalopus aquaticus | reverse complement strand
CACTTATAATCAAGGAAATGCAAATCAAAACCACTATGAGATACCACCTCACACCTGAGAGGATGGCACACATTAAAAATATAGGCAACAACAAATGCTGGAAAGGATGTGGAGAAAAAGGAACTCTTCTACACTGCTGGTGGGAATGTGAACTGGTCCAACCACTATGGAAAGCTGTATGGCGATTCCTCAAACTGCTAAACATGGAGATCCCATATGACCCAGCAATACCACTTTTGGGAATTTACCCAAAGGACACAAAAACACTAATCTGAAAGGAAAAATGCACCCATATGTTCATTGCAGCACTATTCACAATAGCAAAGGTATGGAAGCAACCCAGATGTCCAAAAATAGATGATTGGATCAAGAAGATGTGGTACATATACACAATGGAATACTATTCAGCATTCAAAGAAGATAAACACATGCAATTTGCAGCGACATGGATGGAATTAGAGGGAATCATACTCAGTGAAATAAGCCAGAAAGAAAAAGGAAAATATTGAATGGTTTCACTTATAACAGGACTATAAGGAAAACAAATAGGAGAGAGACACTCAACCGGGGGCAGGGGTGGGGGGGCGTGGAATGGCGGATAAGGGCAAAAAATGGAATAGAAAAGAACACAAGGGACCATGGACATGGATCACGGGTGAATTGGTGGTGGGCTACCCAAGGGGAATACAAAATGTAAAAGACATAAATAACAATAATAAAAAAAATAAATAAATAAAATTTAAAAATTAAAAAAAAAGATAAAAATGTAAAAGACATAAATAACAATAAAAATATATATTAAAAAAAAAAAAGATAATTTGAAAGTTTTAAGGTAGTAATATGAGAGCTTCATTTTCTCCAGAATGGCATACAGTTCTTGGTCAGTGAGTTCTCTCTAAGCCAAATACCCAAATGAAGGAGAAAACCTACCTGTTGGCTCCATCTTGGCACAACCCTCCATGAAGACATGGTTGACTGCCACACATCAATGTTGAGTTCACAGTGATCTCCTAGGAACCTGGGGGCACAGGCACAGAGATAAGTCCCCACAGCATCCTGACAAGTGGCACCATTTAGGCAGGGCTGGGACCAGCATTCATCAACTTCCAATTCACAGTTTATACCTTTTTTTAAAAGCATAGGAAAAAAGTTTTAGCAAAGTGTTAATATTTTAGCTCTTTGGCAATGTTTTATTTACCAAAATCCTTGTCAAATGTTTTGTTACCCAAAATAATTTTCGTCCTTAATTGTAATTGATATTAACTTTTTGGCATACTTGTGGAAACTGCACAAAGCAGAGCAGCTGTTACTTACAAAGAACTATTGCGTACAACAGCTTGTGGCTTTTTAGTCTGTGGAAACAATTCTTTCTCTTTTTTTTTAAATAAGTCATTTTTAAAACAAAGTTATTGTTAATTATACTTTTGGTATAATCCTAAAAACAACTGAGCAATGTTTTTAAATTATTTTTGAATACTTAGGCCTAATATGGAACAGTGGGAGAGCTTAGACTCCAAAGCCAAACAACCTGGGTCAGCATAGCCACTTATTAGCTGTGTAATCTCAGGTAAGTTGCTTAACCTTCCCATACCCCAGTTTCCTCATCTGAAAAATGGGGGAAATTTTAAAACTGGAACTATAGTTTTAATTACTACATAGGATGTTATTATAACTATTATCTAAGGTACTTATAACAGTATTTGGTACAAATTGCTTGCTAAGGAAAAAAATGTTTTTTTCTTTTCACAAAATAATGTGCAAGTCAAATAAATACAAGAGAACTCAGAAAAGTTTATCAAAGAGATGCTACAGAATTCAGAAAAACAAATTAATGAGCTAAGAATTAAAATCAATGACCATAAGGTAGAAATTAAAGGTTTAAATAAGAAAATAACAAATGCAGGAGTTAAAGAGCTCAATAAGTGAGATCAAGATTTCTAGAGAAAGCTATGGAAGCAGATTAGATCAAATGGAATACTGAATCAGTGACCTCAAGGATGGTTATGGACTAAGGATCCAGGTGGATGAAGAGAAAGAAATAAAATGTAAAAAAATAGAAAGGCAATACAGATATTATCTGACACCATTAAAAAAGACAACATTAAAATAATGGGTCAGAAAAGGGGTGAGGAGGGAATGAGGAAAACATCCCATACCTAGGGATAGAATTAAATATAACTGTCCATGATTCTCACTGCCGCTGATAGCGACAAAATGTAATTTGATGCAAGTCTGCATGATGCCAAAATAGCTGTATGAAAAGTGATAGGTACAGTTAGTCATCCAGATGTTTTTTATATTTCCAGATGCTTGGCTTCATAGATAAAACATCTGGATAACTATGATTTTAATTTGGATGTTTACTGTCATGTGCTTATAGCCATTAAATATATACAATTAATTGACTTTCAAAAATGTACCCAAATTGTGTGGTACATTCTATCTGGAAACATTCATTTTATAACTAGTGTTATTAAGTAGTGCACCATGTCACTGTAACTATAAGTAATAAAAGAAATTGAGTGCAGTTAACATTGAGTAGCATTTCTGTGGTTGAGTTTCTAAGAAATGAAAGATAAATTTGCAGAAATTCAGGCCTCCCTGGTGGCGCAGCAGTTGAGTGCTGCGCTGTGGAGCTGTCAGCAGTGCGCAATGTGAGTTCAGCACAGGGGAGAATCCCACATGGTGCAGCAGACCTCTCCTGCCTCGCCTGCTGCTCCCCTCAGCAGTGTATTTCTGATCTGCCTGTTCTGCTCCCCATTCTGTCTCTGGTGAACCCTCTCACCGCCCCACGCTTCTGGCCTATACCCCAGCTTGTATGTGTAAATAAATAAATCTTTAAAAAAAAGAAAAGAAAATTCACAGAAATTCATTCCTGGAATCAAATCAATGTTAGAATTGGTTCTGTGTGAAATGAAAGAAAATAGTAAGGGTGGGGTGGGAAACAGAATAAGGGGAACTCTTCACTACAAGAGGAGTGTACACGATAATAAAAATGTAATTTCTTTGAATTCATTAGCTTCGGTGACTCACTATAATTAATACTGTGCTCATAACTATAGGTAACCTAAAATGTAAGCTCAGTAATAAAAAAACCTGACAATCAAAGCTAATTCCACTGTCTACTCTTTTTTTAATTAATTGTCAAAAGAGTTCAGCATTTTTCTCAAGACCAAATATTTTTTAAATTAAAAAATTTTGAAAGAGGTTGAAATTACATGCTTTTCCTAAAAGTATCAGGTAAAATAATGACAGGTTCCCACGTTTATTCAGTGGTTTTGGTAAGGAAGCAACACCATATTATTTTTTTGAATCACCTAACAACACCTACCCAATGGCAGACATTGCGGATCAAATGAACGTGAAGACAGGTCATCGAGGATACTAGGTGTGCTTTGGAGGTTAATGTGTAGTAGCATACAAGGAAAAGAAGGTAAGTGATAAAGTAAGTGATAAATGATGAATCAGTGGTTTTTCAGGGGCAGTGAGTTTAGTGAGAAGACCAAACTTCACTCCCGGTCCTGAGAATCAAGGAGAGAGGAAACCTTTAAAAGGATTGTGTGGAAACTGCTTTCCAAGGATGAAGAAATTATAGGTGCACTGGAGGAAAAGTGTTTATCTACTTGTGTTTGAAGTTACAGGACAAAGATTTTTTACTTCAAACATCTCACAATATTGTTGATAAAATGGAAATTAAGTGATTGCAGCAATTGTAAGATGTAATATTTACTTTTATAATACAGAGATTTATGAAAGCACATCTCTCCCAGAAGGTATTTGGTGACTCACTATAATTAATACTATGCTATATCTACTGAACAAAGAACACAATTCTAGATGCGCTGCAAGCCTGAGCCCACTTTAAATCAAAAGCCATCAAGTCAAATTTATGGTTTTGGAGAATATTTAAAACAAAATATTGTTTCTGAATGATTGTGCCCTATACTTCTGATCGGTTTCTAGAGATTTTGCCCCTCAACATGCGTATTTCAGGAATGAGAGATCAATGTTAACACTGTGTATGACAAGATAACACACATCATGTGTTATCACTTTGGAGTAGGTCTTGTCACCAGTACTGTCCTCACCACTCATTGGAGCGGGCCGAGAGTGCAGGAGGCATGCAGCATGGCACTGACAGACACACTAAATACCTTTCTCATTATCTGCAGAGCCCACGTTTTGGACATCATTGTACTCTAGGTTTGGGCTGCCATCCTAAATTTCAAAGTCTGCCCAATATATTTGATATCTAACAGGCCTCTCTGCATAACATTTTCCTTTTGAGTAAGAATTATGTATACTATATCCAGGTTTGTAAGAAATAATGTGTGGTGTATTGATGACAACAGTTATCGGTGAAAGTCTGACCAAATTATCAGTGCAAACAGGTACTGTGGCAGTAGATCCATTAGTATAGATTTATGGTATGAACTAAAGATCACAGTAAAAATCTTAACATCCCAGGGAAATGAAAAGATCCTGCTTCAGCTATTAGTGTCACACAAGCATTAGAATGATATGAAATATGCTATGAGAGAGTAAAGGCAGAGTTTTTTATTTTCAAGGGAACTTTTTTTTGGTTTTTATCCAATAAACTTTCAGACTTATAGACTCACTTTACCTAGGATATTAAAAAGTAACAAAACAACTTTTAAAAAGCATACACTTAAGGTAGATACAAGTCCAGGATCCTTCTCTGATGGATGACTGGATGTCATCAACTGGAAGACTAATCTGGTCTCTTTTGCACTTTTACTATATTTTATGCTAGGATACATTTTACAACCCACAATGTCTTGGCATTGTGCTGTATCTGAGTTACAGCATTTTTCTTTCTTAGCATCACATGAAATCAATGTAATTCTCAATGACTAATTAAATATTATAAAATGTAAAGACAGATTTATTCTTTTATTGTTACTGAATTATATATTCCATTGCTATTATTATAAGGATTACTACCTTATTATTTCTCCCTAGAGCCCACTGTGGTGACTGGGTCTCTACCCACTCCTGACCAGTTCCAGATCCCTGGCAACTCTGAACCCCAGGACACTCTTTCATCAGCGAGGGTCCTCCAGACATGTGGAGGTAGGGCCAAGTCCCAGCCACCTGCATAACTTCCTGGTATATAGAACCAACCTCCCCCATAAAAATCAGAGCAGCTACAGATTGGCAACATTCAGTACCCACTTGGAGAAGCTGCAGGATGTAGACCCTGGGCAACTCCAGAAACCAGGGTGCCTAGTGTCTCTCGGGAAGATACCTCAGCAAACCTGGCCCTGCCCCCATCAAGACAAGTGAGGTCCCACCAGATGTACTGTAATAGTCGTCTTACATAGTCTAGGACTTAGAATTAGGCGTAGGTCATGTTGCTCCATAGGTCACTTGGATGACATGTCCTCTCCCAAACCTCCCCGTTCCAGATCTCCCGGTACCTCCCACATGGGCATGCGCAGTGCAGCCCTTGCCCCAGACCAGAGGGGCTGCAGCACTGACTCACCAGCTGGATCTCCCGTTGGGCAGAGGGCGCCCCTCACTTTTATATGATCAGATTCTGCACCTGCAAAGGTGGTAATGTCAGCTTCCAATTCGACATGGGATCTCCTGGGTGCCAGGCCTATCCAGGATTCAGGGTACCCAGGTATCCCTCGTTCCAGGACACCCCAGTCCCACCAAGCAAGGCTATAAATCTGTAGGATCTTTTTTGCGGGTGTGGGCTTGGATGTTGGCAGATGCCTGGTTTCCCTCCCAGAAGCCCACTCTAAGGACCTGGGCTCTCCTAAGTCGGTTCTAGACTGGTACAGGATAAGCCGGCTATAGTCGCTCTTGCAGCAAAGCGCGGCCTGAGAGCCAAGCCGCATGCGCGGTCACATTTTGGCGCCAAGTTGCCCCAGCAACCAGGGCTCCCTGGTGTCTCATTGGAGGATGCCAACCAGTCCGCCCTCCATCCCCTGCAAGGGATTTCTGTGCGTTCCCGCCTTCAGGGATAGTAGGCGCCATTAAATTAAGCAGACAACTTGTTACCCTAGGAGCGCGTCCTGGAGACCTGGCCTCTCAAGACCCTTGACTCCTCCGGACCTGTGGTATGCTCAAAGGTAGGGCACATTTATGCGTGGTATGCACTGTTTTATTTGTTCATATATGTATATATTGCCAATTACATTGTGTTACCACAGTTACAATATATGATAATTGCAAGTTTTGCTTTCACTGAGTAAAAACTGGAATAACCTCTGCTTTCAATATTAAAAAATATTTTTACTATTTTTTAAAAATCCATGACCTCTTCCCTACTCTTTATCATCAATGAAAGTTTAAGACTGCTCTTGATTTGATCCCATTCTTGCCAGAAAACTCTTGGAGATTAGAACTAATTCTAGGATGTGAAAGAATCGATTCTTTTTGTTAGTCCTAAGATTGGACAACAGGTAGTGTGTTTTTGTGATTCCTGTATCTAACGATTCTTTCTGGAATACAAGTGAATACGGAAATAGTCTACTTTCTCTGGTCCTACTTACCCTTTCTCCTACCTCTCCTTCCTTATCACCAGCCATTTTTCTCTAAGTCCATCTGTAGTTATACTTCCCACTTACTGCTGTCATAAGTGTCATAAATGTAAAAAGATATTTTATTTTTAAACATTATTTTCTTAAACCAATAAGCATGACTTCCTCAACTTGCCTACATTTTATATGTATATGTATGCTTGTGTAAATACATGAACGTATATGAAGTAAGTTGGGATAACACATTTCAGAGTCATCAAAGTCCTATGTCTGAAAAACACTACTTTTATGAATGGTTTATATCTTTCTTAAGTTTTTTTGAAAATTGTAATATTTGCATTTTATATTATACATTTAATACTTCTATACATTATACATTTAATACTTATATAATTATAATGTTTTAATCATAAATCAATTTTCTGCTTCTCTGCATTAGAACAGTTCTTATTCCTGGATATTTTAGAAATGCTATATCAATAAATTCTTAAATCCTTTATTATATGGAAGTTTCTGAATTTGTATCCCTATCTACATACATCATAATATTTCAGTTTATCTCAGTTAATCTATTCCCGACTATGGTTTTAATATATTCAAAAAAATAAAGCAATTCAAGTTTAAGAAAATGATACCAGTATAAAGTATAAGTAAATATTGTTAAAATATCATTGGTAATAGTAACATTATACAACAGTACACAACTACTAACAATACACAACTCCAAACACATTTTAGGAGGCCAACATTAACTGGATCACAGAACCAATCAAGGATGTCACACAAAAAAGTAAACTGTAAACAAACAGTTCTCATGAACATAGATGCAAAAATCTTTAACAAAATCTTGGCCAGTAAAATCCACAATATGTTGATAGAATCACTCATCATGACTATGTGGGAGTCATTCCAGGGATGCAAGGCTGATTCAACAGTTTAACAGATGTAAATCAACGTGTCTTTTTTCACCAAATCAACAAAAAGAAAGATAAATATCACATCATTATTTCAGCAGATACTGAAAAAGCATTTGACAAGATCCAAAACCCATTTATGATCAAAACTAAAAAATAGGGGGCCTCCCTGGTGGTGCAGCGGTTAAGCACTGCGCTGTGGAGCTGTCGGCAGCAGTGACGTAAGTTCAACGCCCGGCCGGGGAGATTCCCACATGGTGCGGCAGATCTCTCTTGCCTCGCCTGCTGCTCCCCTCAGCAGTGTATTTCTGATCTGCCTGTTCTGCTCCCCACTCTGTCTCTGGTGAACCCTCTCGCCGCCCCACGCCTCTGGCCTGTACCCCAACTTGTATGCATAAATAAATCTTAAAAAAAAAAACTAAAAAATAAATAGGAATAAAAGGAATATAACTCAAAATGATAAATAGGCTAATATACTCAGTGGTGGAAACACTGAAACACTGAAAGTATTTCTCTTAATCAGGAAAAATACAAGGATTTCCACTCTCACCACTAATATTCAATATAATACTGGAAGTGTTAACCAGAACAATTAGGCAAGAAAAAGACTTGAAGCAATCAAATTAGAAAAGAAGTGAAGCTACCGCTATTGCAGATGATATGACAATACATAGAAAATTCAGATTACAAAAATGGTCTAGAAAATAAATGAGCAGAGTAAAATGTCAGAATACAAAATCAATAGACAAAAATCTGTTGCATTTTATTTGCAAACAGTGCATTAAAGGAAAGAGAAATTAAGAAAAACCCATTTACAATGGTACTAAAAAGAATGAATGACTTAGAGTAAATTTAACAAAGGATTGACAGAATAAAAATTATTAATGTGGCCATATTGACTAAAGCAATTTATAGATGCAGGGCAATACCTATCAAAATCACAATGATATTTTTCAAGGAAAGAGAACCCAAAAAAATGTAAAATTTGGATTGATTGCAAAAGACCCAAAATATCAAAATAATCCTGAGAGGATGGAATAAAAATGTAGGTATTACACTGTGTGACTTCAAAGCATACTATAAAATATCAGTACTCAAAATAGTATGGTATTGGAACAAGAACAGAAACATGGACCAATGGAATGGAATAATGAGCCCAGAAATAAACCCATGTAACTATGGACAGTTATCTTTGACAAAGAAGCCATGACCATACAACAGAGATTTGAAAGTTTCTTCAACAAGTGGTGTTGCATCTGTCAGCCAGATGCACATACACACACAAAAAAAAAGCAATTAGACTTTTATTTAACTCCATACAAAAGTTAATTCAAATGGATTAAAGATTTGGATAATGGATTAAAGAGTTGGAGATAAGACCAGAAACAATAAAATACATAATAGAAAAATTAGGTGATAAACTCCAGGGCATCAACGACAGAGATAAATCTGGAGACTCAACTCCAAAGACAAGGGACGCAAAGGTAAAAATAAACTAATGGAACTATTCAAACAAACAACCAAACCAAAAAATAAACCTTTTGGACCACAAAACAAAAAGAAGAAGAAGAAGAAAAGAAAGAAAGGAGAAACAAACTTCCACCAAAAAAAAAAAAAAAAAAAAACAACCTACGCCTTGGAGAAGATATTTGCACATCACATGCCTGACAAGGCATATAAAGAACTCATACAACTCAACAACAATAAAAACAAACAACCCAATAAAAATAAACGGAGTCTTCTTAGTTACACCTGCCCTTCCCTTTCATACCCGTAATAACTTTTCCACACTTGGTCCTAATGTCAGACTCTCGGTATTGTAATCTCAGACTGGTCTCCATACACTAAAAAATTTTCTTGAATACAAAATGAATCCCTTACTATATTTTTATTTCTGAAATAGCAGTGCTACTTGCAATCAATAAGTAAATTTAATGTAGTATTTTTCCTATTTCCCTGAAGATTAATTTTATACCAAAAATCTATTTTATGATAGAGGAAATAAGGTATTTTTCTCTGCTCTTTTGCTTCATCATGCATCCAGTTAGACTGTCTTTGCCTTCCCATGGTCCCATTTCTCTCATTTGCAGGCGTCTTAATCTTAAAGATGTTATTCTTCAATCTGGCTAATTTTAAGGAAGACCTCAATTCCGGAGTGATTCATTGCATAAACTTGAACTAAAAGCAGCCAAATGTTCAGAGCTAATATTCTTTTCATTAAAAATGTTTGCAGCTGTTTACTTTTGGCTTGAATTGGTGTTTGTGCTTATGCAGGGCAGATTCTCACCAGCCTCTCAGTGCCTGTCCCTGAGCCTATTTCTGTAGTTCCTGAATCACCAGAGGAAACACAGGGGAGTGCACAGCAAGGAGTTCCTCCCAGGTGGACCCTCTCCCTGTAGGCAGCCACTCTTTTCTCTCCTGCCTCTCTGTCTTTTAAAATTCATTAGGTCTTCTTACTTCGCTGCTCAGAGAAACGCAGGCATTTGTTTCCCCCTGTAAGTCAGGTTCTTTATGATCATTCTAATTCGGATGTAGTACACCACCACTATGTTATTGTAATAAGATTTCCAAGATTCATCAGGAGGTCTGGGTTGAGCTAGCGAACCTTGGTGCATTCATGCTGATCGCTAATGGTCTTTTTCTTTCCTTCTCAATTCCAGCTTTCCCCTTGATTCTCTAGATCTTCTTTGGGTTTCCCATTAATTGGCCTGAGCTGGTTAACAATGGGATTGCACTGAAGTAAACATACTTCTTTGTGTGTCTAAATGATGGAATACTGCAAGAAAGCCTTTAAATTAAATTCATATAAATTCAATTTCTGGCTCCCAATCCTAGTCTCAGCATCACTGTCCCAGGTCTCCCTGAGTGATGGCACATGTGTAACCAAGGCTGAGAATCAGTGTTGAGCTCTCAGAACACACAGAGGACTGGTGATCCACCCTAAAATCCCACTTTTATATCCAAATAAATCTTATAGGCTAATAATAGACCTGATTCTGTTTGTAAACACCTTGTAATATGTCACCTGGAAAGCTGGAAGAATAAAATTTAGCTGATTTCTTAGAAAACAAGTGAAGAATATAGTCAGAAATGGAACAGCACTCTTATATCAGGGTTTAAGCAAGGAAAGCATCCTTGCTCTGCACCTTCAGTTCTACATGAAAAAAAGCACTGACTCATTGGTCCCAGCAGGGATATGATATAATCCACTGTACAAATTAGTTCAATGTATAGTGAAGTGTCTTATGATGGAATTTTATAACATCACATTTGGAATACACCTGACATCTTTTATGCCTATGAAATGATTCAATATAATCTAATTAAATTAAAATGTAAAAAGTGAAGACATACACATTGTAAAACATGATTTTTTCAAGCTGTGCTTTTGCAACATAAAACTATCTCAGAAAACAGTAGTTAAAATGGCCAGAATATTTATTTGGTCTCATGTCTATTCCTTTTGGCTACTGTTCACGATGTTGAACTAGCAGCAAAAATTAGAAGATACTATCTGAATAAACTATAGTGACTTTTATATATGATCATTAAAAACAAAAACAATCCCAAAACAACCCCACCAAAATTATTTCTTATTTTTATTTAAACATTTGAAAATTTGAAATTCAATTGCTATACTTTCTATACTTTAAAGAGATAGTATCACATTAAATATTTTTTTCATGTGTAAGTACTGTTGTATTTACAACAGTAGTGCTTATGCAGCTCCTTTAATATTCCCCATAATTTTTAGAGTGGCATTATTAACTAAAAGATTCAAAAATAATTTTGTGCTTAACACAAACATTCTACCACAATAAAGTAAGCATAATGTAGTAGGGAAGATAAACCCTAGTTTAATACCTGCTTACCCCAGTTTCATTGCCAAGAAGGGTGCCCAGAAATATATGGAAGAGTTAAGAAAATAGTACAATTTAGTAGTAGTTTATTAAGTGACCATTATACACTTTAAGGATGGAGCCTCCTTCAACTACTCTATGTGAAATATAATAAACACCCCAAAAGTATTGATGAAGTAAAAAATAGCATATGACATGTTTGTCCTCCTTTAGGAAAGATGGTAGAGACAGAAAACACAGATACCTGAAAAGTAGGATAGAATATGGAAGTTACTTAATAGAGGAACCAAGCACTGTGGAAGTAACAAGTTATTGTGATTATTGTAAATATATCAGCAACTTAAAAAGAGTATTTAAGCTGATAGGAAATCTAGAAATGCTTAATGAATTGAGAATATTTGAACTGATAATTGAATTAAGTGTTGAAAGTAGAGAAATACTTCATAGAGTAGACTTTGTGAATTGAGGAAGAACATTCCAGAGGCAGGGAGACCACTTGAACAAAAATAGAGGACAATTCAGGGAAATAAAATGCATTGGTGGAATGGTGTGGATATATGATTAATAAGTAGGGGACAAATTGTGGAGGGCTTTTAATGAGAAGTTAAAACTATTTCCTATGGAATGGGAAGGCCCTTTAAAAAGGAGTGGCCCAGTCACACCTATTTTAGTAGTATTACTTCAGAGACATTATATAGAACAACTCAGAAGGTAGGGGCTGGAAACTGAGTCTGGGAGATGGTGAGAGTATGAGTCAGGTGCTGGAAACAAAATGTTTGAGCTCAATTTGGAAAACATTTTGGATGTCAAAAAGAGCACATATTAAGATTACCTGTAGATGAGGGATGAGAAGACAGGACAAATTTCATCTGAGAGCAACTAAGCATATAGTTTGTAAAAGATATTTCCAGAATATAAAATATTGGCAAACCAATATAGGAATATTCTGGCAAATTTTGAAGAGAAATATTTTCTTAATAATTATATTGCTTGACATACTTGGAAAGAGAGTAAGACAAATAAGTGTGAAAGGGTTGAGAGAAGAAAGCAAGTTGAAAGCGAAATAATACAGGAACCTATAAAACTAATGTGAGCTAAAGGAAAAGGGAACCTAAAAGTGTGAATGATAATCATAGAAATAGGAGTTAGGAAGCCCAGAAAAATAGAGAACAGAAGTTAGAATGAATGAATGTGAGAAAGTATCACTGCATGACATACACGGAAAATCCAGAGTAAGGAAATACAAGAAATACGGTCATCTAAAAGGACTGACCTAAATGGATAACTGTGATTTTAGAGGATGAAAGGGTGGAAACTGATGTAACCTTGTAATAAATGTGTTCTCAACTTGTTACTCTATTATTAAAATTATATAGCAACAGAAACTTTGTGACTATTATTTTCTATTTACAAGAGTAAAAAAAGTGAATTCTTTATTAATAAAAATCATGACTTATCTGATTTACCATGCTCTACCAGCCTTGCTATCAGATATGTTGATGACACCTCACTAGAAACTTGCCGACTTGCATCCATAGGGGTTCTCTGCCTTCCCCAGCAAGCTGCAATGTCAGGCTTTGGGCCTTAGAGGGCACATTTAAGCTAGGACAGAAAAAATCTCTGAAGTGCCCTGACCTAGAAAATAGGACACCAGAGAGTCCTTTAATTCTAGACTGAATCTAAATTTCAAATAATGTAGGGCTCCATTTGAAACAAAAAAATTTGACAGTATACACTGGTTGAAAAATCCATGGGTGTTTAGTTGTTTAGGAAGCTTTCTATCCAGTGATTAATTCCTGTGAAGACCAGTTTCATAAGCAATTAGAACATAAAGTTTCTTCTCTGTTTCTGTCATTATAAGGAAAGAGAAAGGTAATTACATCTATGGTCCAAATTTAATAACACTTACCAGAATAACGAGGGGACAAATACAAATGTATCTTCCTAGCTCATTGAGGCATGTAGCCTCATTCTTGCAAGGATCTGAAACACATTCGGCCACCTCCAGGTCACAGTGCCTGCCTTGATATCCTGGGACACAAGCAGGAGTAGCCATTGATTCCATCTTGGCATATGGCCCCATTGTGGCAAGGGCTGGAAGCACATTCATTGTGATCCATCTCACAGAATCTCCCAGCATATCCAGCAGGGCACATGCAGACAGACTGAACAGGGTCCTGACGGCAAATACCTCCATATTGGCAGACGCTCTCGCCACAAGAACCAATGGCAGTTTCACAGGTAGTCCCGTTAAAGCCAGGAGGACATTTGCACAGAAAGCTCTTTTCTCCTGGGGTTGTCACACAAGAGGCATTTCCTTGACAAGGTTCGGAGAAGTAAGAATTTTTCACACTGTCACAGTCTTTGTCCAAATTAATGGCTGAGTCTGAACAATGGCAATGTCTTCTGAAAAATCATTGCATGTAGAATTGTTTTGGCAAGAATTTGAGAAGCACCTTGTGTTATTTTTATTGCAAAAGGAATCTACAAGGGAATAAGAAGTCAAAATAAAGCTTACAAATAAATGGTTTGGGATAAAGTTTAAGAACTTTCATGTCACCTCTTGTATCACCTCACACTCATTAGTGAAATATAGCTAACTGCTTTCTAATGATAAGTTTTGTCATTAATGATCATTGGACAAATCTTTTAATATATTTGCTAATAAGAAACATGAAAGTGACTCATTCGAGATTCCGTGCTTCTCCTACATTTCCCTTTCTTAGGTTTAAATATTGTTGAGCAAGGGAGTAAATTGGAACAACTGTTAAATTGTCCTATATACGCAAAATTTTGAAATCACATTCTCTCATGAAGAATTTTGGAGTGTGTTAGAGCATGAAATACAAATTGTCTCTGAATACAATTCAGTGTGTAATTGAAACTAGTATTTAACTGAATACAAAAACTTGGTTTTGGACTGCTTTGTCAAAGTCACCATTTGTGCTCTAAAAAGAAAAGCATAGAAAGATGAAAATATAAAAATAAAAATACCAATTATTTATTGGAAGTCTTCTCTCTGCCCTAAGTATGTCAGGGATTATACATTTATTAGTTATCCTCGGAGCAATGCAATATTATTGTATACATCTTATGGATGATATACTAAGTCTCACTGCAAGGAAACGAATATAGTAAAGTTTATACACAACATTTTTATTTTCTTAATCTTGCACATTGAGAAGCTTTATGATTTGGCAAACCAATTGTATCAGCCTACAAAAAAAAAAACATTTTTTGCATGTGTTTGTCTGATACATCATCATCTTATTTTTGCTCCCTTTCTCACAATATTGCTCACTAATATAGTAGGTACAGATGTAAAAAAAAAAGTTGTAGTGAATTTTCTCTTATGAGACATAAATCAGCCATTGCCTAAAGAAAGTATCATATAATCTTTGAGAAGCCAGTAATAATAGGTCTTTCCTTCTAAAAAATAGAAAAGTGGTTCGCTTTAACACAGTGTTACTACCAACAGAGTGATGAAAAGATATTGAGAAGGAATGACTGGCTAGTTCGTCATATAGGAGTGAAAACAGTTTCACAGTATCCTCTGTGAAGTCATCTGGCAGTACCTGCACATAAAAGTTCATATCTGCTTATGTATTATCAGGAGGGTTGATCTAAGAGCAGATATTTTCTGTTCCATATGAGAAAACTCAACAGATTGACTTTTTTTTCTTAAAATTTACTCAGTTATTCATACAATGCTGGCTGCAGGCCAGAGGTGTGGGGCAGTGAGAGGGTTCACCAGAGACAGAGTGGGAAGCAGAACAGGCAGATTGACAGAAATACACTGCTGAGGGGAGCAGCAGGTGAGGCAGGAGAGATCTGCATCAAACTTGTGCCACAGCTGCAGACAGCTCCAAAGCGCTGCACTTAACCCATTGCTCCACCAGGGAGGCCAAATTGACTTTTTAGTTCAGTCTTTGTGTTCCAGAGATTTCTTGTACAGTTTTTAAGATAGAACTCTGACAATTGTGTAAAACATTTTGCCAATAAGAGACTAAGGTTTTCAAGGGCAAAGTCATTTGCATAGCATCATACAGACATGGGTTTGAACCTCTGGTCTATCCATGTAAAAAAATCCATTTTTTTCCCTGAGTAATTCAGAGATTAGCATATTTACTGGGCTGAACTTCATACTTAAACATGGTGATTTTCATATACATGTTTACTTCTTCTCTGTTCGAAGCTTGCATGAAAAACAGGAAGCAGAGATATCACCAAAATAGTGGCAAAAGGAGTTTCTTGCTTTGCCCCTAAGAGGAATATCTAATAGTTAACCAGCAGGACACTATACCAGAAATTTCCATGGCTTGGGGTGAAATTGGAATACCCATTGGACATCAGAGAACAAAACAGACTGCACAGAAGTGACACAAAAGAGAGCTTTCCTTCATTGAACTGAAGGTGGGTAGAGAGAATTGCCTTGAAGCTGTGTCTAATGGCTTTCCTCAAAAAATAGAAAGAAATTTATATGGAACTGCAAAATAGGGGATAGCCAAAGTGGTTCTGACAGAAAAGAAAAATGGAGGTTTCTATCATGTGCTTATAATTCAAACTATGCTGTAAAGCTATAGTAACAAAACAGTGTGGTAGTGGAATAAAAACATACACACAGATCAATGGAATAAAATCGAGAGCCCAGAAATAAACCCATACTTAACTTATATGGATAAATTTATAACAAAGGAACCAAAAGTATGCAATGGAGAAAGCAATGTCACTTCAACAGTTGGTGCTGGGAAGACTGGACAGTCACATGCAAAAGAATGAAACTAGACCACTCTCTGACACCACACACAATAACTTAGAATGGATCAAAGACTTGGATGTAAGGCCTGAAACCATAAAATACATCAAAGAAAACATAAGCAAAACACTATGACTCTGGCTTTGGTGATATATTTTGGCATTCCAGTCCAACAGCAAGGGAAACAAAAGCAAAACTAAACAAATGGTACTATAACAAACTAAAAAGGTTCTGCACAGCAATAGAAACTATTAAGACACCCTACTGAATGGCAGAAAAATTTTGCACTCTCTACATCTGACAAGGGCTAATATCCAAGATTACAAAGAACTCACACAGCTCAACACCCAAAAAACAGATAACCCAATAAAAAAAGTGAGTAGAAAATCTAAATAGGCACTTCCAAAAATACATATAGATAACCAACAGGCACATGAGAAAAAAATGCTAATTATCACTTAACATCAGGGAAATGGAAATCAAAACCACAATAAGATGCCACCTCATGCCTGTTAGTTTGGCCTATATCAAAAAAAGCAGAAGTGCTGGCAAGGGTTTAGAAATAAAGGAACCCCCAAATACTATTAATGAGAATGTGGACACTCCCGTCCCTGTGGAAAAACAATACAAGGTTTCTCAAATATTAAATAATAATCTATGATATGATCCTATGTAGCTACTCAAAGAATATAAAAACACTAATGAAAGGCATATGTGCACTCTTGTGTTCATTGTACCATTTACGACAGCTAAGTTGTAGAAACAAATGCCCAAGTGTGGCTGAGTACATTAGAAAGATGTAGGATATATATAGATATACATACAATGGAATACTACTCAGCTATAGAAAAAAGATGAATCCTGCCATTTTTCACTATATGGAAGGGACTAAGCTAAATCAGAAGAAAAAATAAATACTGGGTGATTTCACTCATGTGGAATATAAAGAATGAAATAAGGGAACAAATAAAACAAAGCCAAAACAAATTAGAAATTTGACTACAGAATTCAGGCTACCAGAGGGGCAAGGTCAGGGGGAGGGTGGAGGTGAAAGAGTGGATATAATGGACTATGGTGGAGAATCATTGGTGTTTTGGTGGTGGGTCTGGGGTGGTAACATATATCTGAAGAACTGTGTTCCTGTGCCTTTATTGTTTTTTTTTTCAATTAAAAAATATAATTTAAAAAGTAAAAGGAACATACATATCTTTTTTTAATTTTATTGTTATTATTACTTACATCTTTTACATTATTTTGTATTCCCCGTAGGTTTCCCACCCCCAGTTCACCCATGAACTGTCACCATACTCCCTCGTGCTCCCCTCTCGCCCTTTCTGAGCCCCTATCCTCCCCCTCTCTTGTTGAATGTCTCTCTTTTATTTGGTTCCCCTATATTCCTGTTATAAGTGAAACCATTTGATATTATTCTTTTTCCTTTGGCTTATTTCACTGAGCATGATCCCATCTAGCTCCATCCAAGTTGCTGTGAATTTCATGTGTTTATCACTTTTGAATGCTGAATAGTATTCCATTGTGTATATATACCACATCTTCTTGATCCAGTCATCTATTTTTGGGCATTTGGGTTGTTTCCATATCTTCACTATTGTAAACAGTGCTGCTATAAACATGGGGATGCATGTATCCTTTTGGATTAATGTTTTTGTGTCCTTTGGGTAGATTCCCAAAAGTGGTAGATTCCCAAAAGCCGGGTCATATGGAAGCTCCATTTTTAGCAGTTTGAGGAAACGCCATACATCTTTCCACAGTGGTTGAACCAGTTTGCATCCCCACCAGCAGTGTAGGAGAGTGCCTTTTTCTCTACATGCTCGCCAGCATTTGTTGCCTGTTTTTTTAATGTGTACTATTCTCACTGGCATGAGGTGGTATCTCGTTGTGGTTTTGATTTGCATTTCCCTGATTATAAATGATGTTGAACATTTTTTTGTGTATTTGTTGGCCATTTATTTTTCTCCTTTTTAGCTCTTCTGCCCATTTTTTGACTGGATTGTTGACTTTGTTTTTGTTGAGTTGTGTGAGCTCCTTGTAGATTTTTGTTATCAGTCCTTTATTGGTTTGTATTGTGTGCGAAAATTTTCTCCCAATTAGTAGGGTGTTTGCTTGTTTTGATTAATGTCTCTTTTGCTGTACAGAAGCTTTTTAGTTTGATGTAGTCCCAGCTGTTTATCTTTTCCTTGACTTCCTTTGCTTTTTGGGATGTATCCTTAAAGATTTTGCTGAGATGTATGTCGTGTAGAGTTTTGCCTATATTTTCTTTTATAACTTTTATGGTTTCAAGTCTTACATCCAGGTCTTTTATCCATTTTGAGTTGGTTTTTGTGCATGGTGTGAGATAGTAGTCTAGCTTCATTTATTTGGATGTAGCAGTCCAGTTTCCCAGCACCATTTATTAAACAAGCTAACCTTGTTCCATTGCATATTCTTTGCTCCTTTGTCAAAGATTAGTTGTCCATAGATATGTGTATTTATTTCTGGGTTTTCTATTCGATTCCATTGGTCTGTGCATCTGTTTTTGTTCCATGCTGTTTTAATTATTATGGTTTGTAGTATAGGTTGAAATCAGGGAGTGTAATCCCTCCATTTTCTTAAAAAGAACATATCTTTAAAGAAAAAAAAAAGATTGGAAGGGATGGCAAATAAGCAAATTGAAAAATGCTCAATTCCTTTATCATGAAGGGAAAAGAAGTTAAAAATAGTACCACTACACACTCACTAAAATGGGTAAGTGATGAAGACTGACAGTAGCAAGTGTAGATAAGGATGTAGAGACAGTGGAACTCAACATATGTGCCTTTTCTCCTTGATAACTCGTCACTCTTGCCTATGACTTAACCTTATGTTCATAGATTAAGAATTGTAAGTCATCTTTACCATCCTGCTGGTTAGACACTCATATTTTCATAAAGTACCCTTTTTTAAAAAAAATAATGCTTCATACTTTAAAAGAATGCTTTTGCTGTTGTTAATATTTTATTAGTCTTTTCAAAGAGATGACTGACTTTGTAGTTTCTCTTTATCTTTTCTATCTTAGATTTCTGCTTTCGCCTTTTTATTACCTGAATTGATTTCTTTGAGTTTTACTTGCTTTCATTTTTTCAAGTGTCCCTTTTAATTTATGCAATTAAGATAAAAATTGATCTCTAAGCATAGCTTCCTGTGTTTCTTACAATTTCTTTTCATTATCATTCAAATGAAAATATTTGTTAATTTCCATTTGACCCATGGAAAATCTATAAAAATCATCCAGATCAAGTTTGTATTATTCAGATACTCTGTAGTATTGTTTGTTTTTTCTACTTTTTCTTTATTTAAATTAATAAAATCTCACAGTGATTATGAATGTTTTATTTCTCCTTTTAATTCTGACAATTTCCACTTTTATATTCAGGAGCTATAGCCTTATGTTCATAGAAATTAAGAATGGTATATCATCTTTACCATCCTGGTGGTTAGACATTCATATGTTTGTAAAGTATCCTTTTTTAAAAAATAATGCTTCATATTTTAAAAGCATACTTTCACTGTTGTTATTATTGCTGTGTGAGTTATACATCTCATATGATGCTGGTAGGAATGCAAAATGATGTAGACACTTTAAAAAATAGTTTTGAAATGTCTTATAATGTTAAAGATACACTTATCATATAACCCAGCAATTCCATATCTAGGTATTTACCAAATATATGTATGTGTGTGTATATATATATAATGTCAGTGCAAAACTTGCTTGAAAAAATTATATTAGCTTTATTCATAATGGCCAACGCTGGAAAAATGCAAATGTCCATCTACTGGTGAATACATCTTAATGTATACTCATGTTATAGTACTACTCGGGAATGAAAGGAGCAAATTACTGAGTCACAAAACAGTATGGAGAAACCTTTAAAATACTGTGCTTAGTGAAGGACAAGACACAAGCACCAGAAAGACTCATACAGTAGGACTCATACCTGCTGTGTGTATCCATTCTTATAAATGACATTCTAGAGAAGGCAAAATTATATTGATGAAAACAATTCAGAGGTCACCAAGGAATAGAGATGAGTGAAAGGAACTAATGTAAATGAACATAAGGATATTTTTTATGGAAACTTTCTGTATCATGATTATGGTGGTAGTTACTGACCATATGCATTTGTGACTGAAATTTGGTGACTTTTATTATATGTAGATTACATCTCAATAAGTCAAAAAAAGAAATCCTAAAAATTTTTTAAAAAAGAAACAAAAGGAATTAAGTTGTCATAAACTCACAGAATTAGCATAGAGGTTGAGGCCATATATTTACATTCATACATACATAAATGGAAGCCAGACTACTGATGGATGAGTAATAACAGGCAGCAGACCAGACTAAGCAAAATTCAAGTAAGAAAATTCCAGAACCATCAGTTTATGTCAGAGCCCCAGAAAGTTACAGGGATTTGAGGTTCCAAGAGTTTTTTAAATGAATGTGCAAAGGGTGCTGAAAATAGGCAAGTGTCCTGAAAACTTATCAAAAGCACAATTAGAGTCTCACATTCCATCTTTCATCATTTCTCCCATAAAGGTAGATTCAGAGACACAGGAATAACTGCTGGTCATAGCAGGGTGACTGGGTCTGGTATGATAACATTCAATAGCCAGTTTTGTACTCAAAGCAGGGAATTGTATTATTTCTCTTGACCAGCCTGAGAGAAATACTTAGATACATATGCAGTGTTACTTATTGAAATGACTCAACACAATCACCCTGTAATAGATCCTAATAAGCTAGCAAGCCTTGGTGCATAAAGAGCTTTCAAATAGCTATTAGAACATACATAAGAGCATATATGAAATGTATGTATGCATATAGGATATACTTTTCTTTTAATTGTACTTAAACTCTAAAAAATAATGATAAATATTCATGTATCCATTAATTATCTTAAGAAATAATAGTACCTCCTCATTAAATATGAACACATTATATGAAATGACCAGATTTGAGAGAAACCACTAAGATAAAATGCAAAGACCTAAATACACAAATTTGAAAGAGACAAAGTAAGTTTTGAAATGGACAGTTAGGAAAATTTGAGAATTGCTATTTTCAGAGTTAGGAAAGGATATTGCAGCAATGAAACAAGCATGGGTGATTATTAAACTTCTAAAAATGAAAGCAATCTTAGAAATTATGAACTCACTATAAATGCTCTAGCATCATCCCAGCCCCAACCTTGACGTAGCAGGCAAGAGAGCACAATCATCTTCATAGGTTTTAGGGTCAAACTTACTTCCTGTTACTGTTCTGTGAAGCAGCCACACAAAAGTCTTCTGTCTGAGAGTTAACCAGCTTTCAACCCCGCTAATAACCAAGAAGTCAGATAAAGAAGATTTTACAATGGTTATCCAGTCATGCACCTCCATAATGAATTCTTTAGAAATCAGTAATTGATTAAACCACAGGATTTGCTCTCCTCTGCACAAAGATAGCATCAACATATCTTTTTACATAACTTAAGCAATACAAAGATCTAATCCTCTAGAAAACCAGAAGTCCCTCACTACCCCATCAAGAAGAATTACATTTACATATATAGAATTACATATATGCATACACACACGCGCGTGCACACACACACACACACACAAACACACACACACAAGTGACTCGCTGTTTCTATCTAAACTAAACTCAAACTTGGACTAATTCTCAGAGCGTGAGATCTGTTGAACTCCTTCCCAGATTTGAATCTTCGCTTCGGTTTAAAATTTCAGCTTTCACACTCTACTCTCAGGAAGATTCCATGAAATGAGGATGAGAAAGGGAAGACATGGAATTTAGGAAACAAGGAATCTAACAAAGGAAAGAAGCCAAAAAAAAATCTTCTTAAAGGAGATCCTAGAACTGCAGATATGCTTCCAGATAGAGATTAAGCAATCCTGAAAGCAGAAAGAGAAAGCAGAGCTCCAGAAAGGATAGTTTGAAGGAGAAATATATACAGAGTACCATGTGGAGAGATGATGAAAACAGACCAGTTGATAAACTTGACTAGTGTTAGTTCTAGGGAAAACTAAAATTTGGAAATGAAATCATGATATGCTTTGGAATTAAAGAGGATTTTTATAATAGCAATTGTAGTAAGGAAATGACATATAATAATATGACTAATATTGGGAGTAGTAGTGGGGGCGTATTGAGAACTGCAGGAGAGTTAAATCTACTTTTACCATATTAGGATTCTAATAGATTATGCCATTTTTTGTAAAGATTTATTTAGAAGCTGGGGTGCAGGCCAGAGGTGTGGGGCAGTGAGAGGGCTTACCAGAGACAGAGTGGGGAGAAGAACAGGCAGATCAACCAAAATACACTGCTGAGGGGAGCAGCGAGCGAGGCAAGAGAGGTCTGCTGTGCCATGTGGGAATCTCCCCGGCCAGCTGGTATCGAATTCACTCACACTGCAGCTGCCCAACAGTTACACAGCACTGCCCTTAACCCATTGCGCCACCAGGGCGGCCCCTGATTATGCCATGGTTTTTTTTTGTTTGTTTGTTTTTTTTAAAGAAAAACCAGTCTTACTTAGAAACAAAACCATAAGATGTAGCTAAAAAAGTTTTAAGTAGCTACTGTTGAGGCATGCACACGTGGCGTGAGAAGCTGGAATAGAGATAGTAGAAGCTATTGCTTCCTTTATAACCCTAAGGAATTTTTTAAGTATTATATGATAAATTTGGTAGTAAATATTTTTAAAGCAAAATAGACACACACATACACACATACACACACACACACACTTTGTTTACATGTACACTTTGAATTAATGATTTCATTCCTGCTCTGGGCAAGAGCATCTGTTAAGCTCGTCCTATTACTGGGTCTCCTCTGGGGTAAATGGTGTCATTAGCATTGCTCACAAAATTTGTTTCCTGGGTTTATGGGTGTGCCCATGGGCCAGATGCTAACAGATGTTCTTAGAAAAGCAGTCCATGACCTAGGTCTTACTAGCTGATACTAATATAATTGCCTGCCAAAAATAAAATTATATATTTCAAATTGTATTTTCAAACATATAAAGAAACGGCCTTATTTTAAATTTTTAATTAAATAGCCAACTAAGCAGTTAAAAGCAGAATGTGCACAGACCAATGACTGGTGTGTCATGAAAAGTTAGGATTATTCTAGTTTTGTGCACTACCCAAAAATCTGATATATGTATAACATATATGCATGTATAATATTGTACTTTGTACACATGTGTATGCTCAACGAACAATAAAAATCATTTTCAGAGTGATAATTCCCTTAGAACAGAACTTAAAACAAAAACCTTATAGGACCATTTAAAATTGTAATTGTAATTTAGTTCCCAGAGAGATAGCCATAGATAATTTTGTTTCCAGCGTTCATATGAGACTAAAATACAGGATAAGATGCCTTACTGGATGCGAAATGTAATTATTTTCTGACCAGTTTATATAGTCTGCCAAAATGTTTCCTTGCAGTAAAGTTTGCCATCTACTGGACATCATAAGAAGTTCTGAAATAGTAATCTTCAGATTTGGACTTTTCCTTTGAACATGCAGCAGAACTCCTTCAAGGAGTCCTTCAGGAGTCATCCCCCATCACGCCATGATTAATAATTCCAATATTCAAAATCAGAAGGTGGCCCAGCTCAGGGAAAGAAAGGGAGGAACCCTTATAGCCCAGCAGCTTGGCCTCCTGCTCTTTCCAGAGACATGTCCAAGGGGCACTAGAAATTGAGAATAGCAATTGGAAAATCTTTGCTTAGGAGAAAAAAAAATACTTTATATAATAACATAAGGGATTCTTTCTGTGTTTGCTAGTTCAGTATTGCCAGTTGTAAATATATATTTTTAATATAAATATATGTGTTTATGCAAATTAAGATTATATTTACTTTTCACCACATACTTATATATATATATATATATATATATTATATATTGCTAAGAAGTAAAAGCCAATTTGACCAGTTTTAAAGACGCACAACATCCAAACATTAAATGCATTTATTGTGTGTATGTGTACATGTGTGTAATTCAATTTAATTGAAAAATTGCCATATTAGTTATTTGGTTTGGTCATAAGCTGAGGAATATTTATTCAGAACAAAGGAACGCTACATGATGATTTCAGGGAAAAGCATTTTAATTTCTCGGAGATTATTCTAAATAGTATTTATGCTTTTGTCCACGATGGCTTTAATGCACATATCTATGAAACTGGCAGGTAATTCTCTGATTGAAAAATCAATTGCCCTATACATTTGACCAGACAGAATGGCTCCTGCAAGGAAGGTGCCAAGAAAGGGCCACCTGCCATCAAGGAGCTGGTGACCAGCACTTACACCACAGACACTTAGATGCATCCATGCTCCTCGAGCACTAAAAGAGCCGGAAATTTGCGTAAAGGAAATGGGCACTGACACCAGGTTCAACAAAGCTGTGCCACAGGAATAAAGAATGTCCCAGACCATATCCTTGTGTGTTTGTCTAGAAAATGTAAGGATGAAGATTTCTCTGACAAGCTGTGCACACTGGTTACTTATGTACCTGTCAGAGTTTCCAAAAATCAGCTAAAGCTGTCAAATTGCAAATGAAAAAGAAAAATCATCAGTCAAAAATCTGAAGATTTTTGTCATGTTTCTCTATTATCAATAAAAATAAATTCCTATCAACATTTTATGAACTTTTTGTAGTTGCTGTTAATTTTTTCTTTTTTTAAATTTAATTTATATCCTTTACATTATTGTGTATCCTCTGTAGGTTTCCTACCACCAATTCACCCATGAACCATCACCATAGTCCCTTGTGCTCTTTTCTCCCCTATTTTGGTCTGTCTTCCTCCTCTTCCCCTATAGAATGTCTCTTATTTGTGGTTGCCTGCTAGTTTTTGCTTTTGTTTGTGTTTTGTGTGCTACTTTCTCCTTTTGATTTCTCATTCGTCTCTCTTACAGTCTTCCTATAAGTGATATCATTCGATATTTTTCTTTTTCCTTCTGGCTTATCTCACTGAGCATGATCCCTTCTAGCCCCATCCATGTTGCAGAGAATTGCATTAGTTTATCATTTTTGATTGCTGTATAGTACATTAGTATATACATGTACCACATCTTCTTGATCCAGTCATCAATTTTTGGGAATTTGAATTGTTTCCATGTTTTAGCTATTGTAAATAATCCTGCAATAAACATAGGTGTGCATGTGGCCTTTTGAATTAGCATTTTTGTGTCCTTTGTGTATATTCCTAAGAGTGGAATTGCTGGGTCATATGGAAGCTCCATTTTCAGTTTGAGAAACTGCCATACAGCTTTCCATAGAGGTTGGACCAGTTTGCAGTCCCACCAACAGTGTAGGAGTGTTCCTTTTTCTCCACATCCTTGCCAACATTTGTTGTTTTCTGTTTTTTTAATGTGTGCCATTCTCGTTGGTGTAAGGTGGTATCTCATTGTGGTTTTTATTTGTTGCAGTTAATTTCTCGTCAACTTTTGTATTAACCAACCACAGGAGATTTGCCAGAAGAGGATAGTGCAGTAGTGAGGAGCTAAGATCCTGAAATAAGACACACCACACTTCAAAGGGAACCTGGCTCTACCACTCCCCACCTCAGTTCCCTCATCTGCAATTAGAGGACAGTAGAACCCCCTTCTTGGGGGTTTTGTGAGAATTAACTAGTTAGATTTAAATGCTTGGCAGCGGTCTACTAAATTTTCAATGAACGTTAGGTCATACTGCTATAAGATGTTTAGAGATTGCTTTGGGTTCCTAATAGAAAATTTCCTGGATTAGTACAAAAAATAATTGCAATAACCATAATAACAAAAAAAAAGCGCAATTCACTAATGCATTTTCACTGCAAGAATTTTATTTTAGAGAGCTATACAAGAAAACCTTTATGTAGAGAGCTTACTACTGGACTAAGTCAATCCACTAAAGACATTCTCCATGAAGTACTAAGCTTGCTAAAGATCAAAGGTAAATGTGGATTAGATTTAGGTGCTCTTCGGGATTTGCTTTTCATAAAAAAAAAAAAAGTTTAACTTCTCACTGAGTATTTTTGAATATCATCTAAATTTTTGGCTCAGGAAAATAATCAAGTGAACATCGTGCTCAGTGTTAAGCTATTCAGAGGATCTGTAAATTTGTGTTTTCAGTGCCTATTTATGCACAACAAATGCTCAGCTAATACTTCTTGTGCATTAATTATCAAAACTATGATCCTTTTCACATTCTCCTGCTATATAAATGTATGTGTATATGTACTATATGTATATAGTGCAATATATATATAAAGCATTATTTTGCTTTATTTTTTTATTTCAATATACTTTTATCACAATATCACTTTCATTCTTAGTCTTCTCCTGGAATTTACTAACCTAAATTCTGCACATACGACCCTTTAACCATCTTTGCCTCATCTTGATTGATTTTAATTTTAGGAATCAAATATATCTTCTGTCAGCAGAAAGGAAGGAGGAGGGATGGGTGGAACTGTGGTTATTGTTCATACCTGGTTAAAACAGAAATTTTTTATAAACGTCTTATTTCACAAGATCAGACCACCAATGTATTCCTAAAAGCACAAGCTGTTTGGGCTCTTTACTCCAGAGCATGTATTTTCTGTGCTTTTCCCCAGAACTACTAAGATAGGAGTAGGGATTTAGAGATGAGGGTTACTGCCCAGCATGGGGAAAGGATGTGTTAGCTGTAGTATGAAGCATTTTTTAAAAACATGCAAAGGCACATTTTTTCTGTTTTAATTCTATTTAACCTAATTTCACTTAAATAGAAATGGGAGAATAGAAGAATCGTAACATAAAATTTTATATTTCCAGTAATATCTACTGAATCATTTCTGCCATTCTTTCACATAAAATATCTCTTCCTGTAGTTGAATTTATAATCATGTGCTAGTGAGTGGCTTTTATTTTATTGGCATTTTGTTTTGAAATAACAAACTCTAATGTCTGAACATAGAAGTTTTGCTTATATTCTTGATATTTTTATTATTTTCATTTTACTTTATTTTATTTTTATTAACATTGATTTACAGAACTATATGTGATTCAAAGGCATAGGATCACATCTCCCCAGAGGCATATCACTATATCACACCTGCCATATTTTTAAACTCTAATACAAGTTTCTATATTTTGTTAAATTGCATCTCAAAAGCTATTATTAATTTCTTTAAGTAGAAATACTGATTGACTTAATAAAGAGGATTTAATTCATTCGTTAAAGAAAAAAATATTCTTCACTCAAGTCTTCTCAATTTTATTCAGAAATTTGGCAGTTAGATGAACCTGGATATTTTAGTGAGGCACTTAACAAATTCAATCATAGTTTGGATTTTAAATGGCAAATATTTGAGCTGTTCCAGGTTTCCAATTATATATATACAATGAGTTACTTGGGGAATTTATAAAAAGAAAGTGGTTTCTTGAATTTTCTTTTGCCTGGCTTTCTGCAGAGAATGATTTAATTCCAGTGTTAGGGCAGGGCAGGAGAGGAGAAATGTGTGCAGAGGGTCAGATCTTTTTTCAGGATGTAGCCAAAATGGCTTCGCATGGTAGGTAGTCAATAGAAATTTGTTGAATAATGAATGAGTGAGAAAGAAAACCTGAATTCTCATTTAAGCCTTGCTGTGAAGTTCTTTTGCCTCTTTTGATAAAGTCAAGCAGAGCAAATCTTCAGGTAAATTACTTACTTTGATGTATTGTATGATGGGATCTGCACTGAGTAGTTAAAATAGAAGTAATGAGTTCTTCAAGATCATTCCTTTTTTTTTTTTTTTTACATTCCTATGGACTCTAAAAAACTAGCTTTCACTGTCTTACATGTAGTTATTTCTACTAATGTGGTCATAGCTACTAATTTAAAAGTAATTTAATATAATAGCAAGTACAATTGAAGGTTCATCAGAGATTTAAATTTTAGTTCTGTTATTTGCCTTCTCTGTGATTTTAGCAGAATCATTGTCTTCACACCTCAGTTTCCTTATTTCTAAAGGAGATAGCAAGTAGCACAGGGCTTAAGAAGAAAGGCTTTGGAGTGTGGGTTTATATCCTGGTCCTGCATTTCCTATGACTTTTATTAGGATATTTAACAAATCTGTGCCCCAGTTTCTATTTCTGCAAAAACAATTCCTATTACCTCAGGGTTTACTGTGGAGATTTAGTCAGTCATATGTAAAATGCCTAATAGTGCTTGACTTAGAGTGAACATCATCAGCCACTATTATTGTTATTTTTATCATGTGGGGTGTAGAAGGTAATATCCATAAAGTTCCTTGTAAAAATCTGGAATAAAGCATTTATTTAGTCGATACTGTTTGTCTTTCCTTTCAATGGAGAATCCGAAACGTATGTATCTTAGCATTCTTCATTTGACTAGAAAGTGCCACACACAGAGTTGTTGCTCGATAAATGCATATTTAATAAATTAATAAATCCAATGAAGATTAGATTATATGATATTGGAAGATTTTGAAGTATTGAGGTTCTAGGAAGCATACAAGATTATTATTAGCACATATGCTCTAATAATATATATACCTCATAATACAGGTGGGAGTAGAACATCACCAACTGCATACTTACCTCACATGACATACATGTAAACTCTGAAACATCGCTTCTGACTCCAGTTGAGAAGATTGTGATTGAAGTTCATTACCTCTGAACTTCCCTGTTCTGTTACCTCCTCAGAGAGGATCAGTAGCCTTATGGAGAAACTTCCAAAAACATTTAAAATCCCCTGTATAGGACTCATATTTTGCCAGGTGTTTTTATTTATAGTTCTGATTATCAGCATCATCGCAGATAAAATCAAGAATCTGCTCCTCCAAAGATTTCTTCTACTCTCAAAACTTTCCCAGGAAATTAAAAGCCCTGGGTCTTTCCCTGCACATCCCAGATACTTAAGTACAGGGTCTACATTGGGTCAGATCTCTGCCTGTAGGGTTGAGGTGATGGACCAAGTACATCCTACCTCTGGCAGCAATCACACAAACCTCATAAAAGCAGCCCTGCCCTTTGTCGTCCTTAAACCATGACTAAGTAATGCAAATTGTGAAGATTATTTTTACTTTGTCAATCATTAAAAATTATAATAAGGATCTAATTGTGTTCCTTTGACATTAAATTCATTTAAACTTAATCAGACCTGGACTTTCTGACTTTATTATAATCCATGTGTACTTTAATAATGACAGACTTTTAAGTGACCCCTTTTCCTTAGGAAATAAACTACTTATTTGCTCCTTTACCTGTAGCAAATTAAAATTCCCACAGAAAAGCTGAAGGTGTCCTAAATGAGAAAAAAAGGTAAAAGTTTTTTTGCCACTCTATAAACCCACCATTTTAAAAAAACGATTGACAATTAATACAAATTCATCATCAATTATAAAACTGTTATGCAGAATAACTTAGTTACATGGCACTTATGTGTTAAAAGGCATCTGGTAGTTTTAACAGTTTCCATTAGATTCTTATCATATTGTTAAGTATATTATACATAATTAAGGTTAAAGAAAAAATAATCCATTGGTAAAATAAATGAAAACAGCTACCCAAAATTTAGGCTGTCCTACCGTACGCCAAACTAGTATGGACAGTATTACAATTTTAGAAATTAGAATAACCTAATTTTTGAAATTTTGTTATTGATATTATAAAAACGCCTCTAGTGTATTGGTTCTTGGTATAAGTGAATAACTCTAAATGTCTTTTTACTCACTATAAAAATTACAGCGTTGAGGTAATACGTTCATTTTTATAAGGAATTGAGTTTCAGGAATGTTAAATTACTTCCCCAAGGTTATACATTTAATGTATGGGAAATTAGCATGTCAAGAAGACTTCAAACCATTTTTTGAAAAAGTCTGCATGAAAAAGAAAATAGAGGCATTAAAAAGAAACATTAAGAGTATCTAGGATAGCGCTGCCCAGACTTTATTGTTCATATGAACCACTGAAGACCTCGTGCAATTGCTGACTCGGTTTCAGCAGGTCTGTGGTGAGACCTGGTGTTTGGCAATTCTAATAAGCTCCCAGAAGTGCTGATGCTGATGCTGCTGGCCCATGGCCATAGTTTAAAGAACAAACATCTACAGCAATGTTGCCTAATAGAAGTATAATGTGAGTCACATACTTGATGTTAAATCTTCTAGTAAACAGTAAAACAGTGAAAAGTAAATTTGTAAAACTAACTTGAGCAATATATTTTATTTAAACAATTACACTGGTCAACAAATTTATACAAAAGTCATGATACTGAAATAAAATGAGTCATTTCCTATCAATTTGTATGTGCTCAACATGAATATGACAGTCAAATTCTAATTTTGGCTCTAGTTTTTTTTGTAATCTGCAATAAATGGATGTTTACATCACGAAATGCATGCCAGTAGTATTAGGCCTACGGTTAATACCTGTAAAAAATCAAGTCATAGACTACTTCTTAGATTTCTTCGCTTGTCTCTTGTACAGCTGTTCAGGAATAGAATAGATGGAAGACGGTTTCCGTTGTGCAAAAGCACAGCCTTAAGAATCAATTTCAAAGAGTCTAGAAATAGTCTCCATTCTTGTGGGTCATGAGTGATTTTTAAGGCATTTCTGAGGCCCTTAATATCAGAACAGAATACCAGAGTACTTTCCTTTCTGAAGAAAGGCTCCAACTGCTGGTGGCGCTTTTGATAGAAAGTAATTGTGATATCTTCTTCTAGAAGATTCCATTGGAGTCTTGATCCTAGCAATTCTGCTTTGTTCTTGGATAAGTCCAAATCACGAACCAGCGTATTTAGTTCTTCCTGTGTTAGTCTGTGTGGGGTTGATGATGCACCACAGTGAAAATCTGGATGCTGTTCCATCTGCATGGCGATGGAACAGGAGAATAGGTCGGCTCACCCTTGCCCTTATCAGATGAATCGGGA
>PVIJ01016981.1:0-30999 GCA_004024925.1 Scalopus aquaticus | reverse complement strand
TCTTGTCTAATTGCTCTGGCTAGGACTTCCAGTATTATATTGAAAAGTAATGGTGAGAGTGGACATCCTTGCCTTGTTCCTGATCTTAGGGGAAAGGCCTTCAGCTTCTCACCATTGAGGATAATATTGGCCGTGGGTTTCTCATATATGGCTTTTATTATGTTGAGGTATGTTCCTTCTATCCCAAGGATTTCAAGGGTTTTTATCATAAATGGGTGTTGCACTTTGTCAAATGCTTTCTCAGCGTCTATTGATATGATCATATGGTCTTTGTTTTTCTTTTTGTTGATGTGTTGGATTACATTGATTGATTTTCGGATGTTGAACCATCCTTGTGTCCCTGGAATAAATCCTATTTGGTCGTGGTGTATTATCTTATGGATGCATTGTTGTATCCTGTTGGCCAAGATTTTGTTGAATATTTTTGCATCAGTATTCATTAGGGAGATTGGTCTGTAGTTTTCTTTTTTAGTATTGTCTTTGTCTGGTTTTGGTATTAGAGTAATATTTGCTTCATAGAATGTGTTTGGTAGTACTCCTTCCTTCTCGATTTTTTGAAAGAGTTTGTGTAATATAGGGACTATTTTCATTTTTGAATGTTTGGTAGAATTCATTTTTGAAACCATCTGGTCAACCTCCCCTAAATTTTTAGCTTTTTTTTTTCTTTTTTTACTAATAAGATTTATTTTAATGTGTAATGTTATTTCTGAGCTCGTGGCCATTTTTGTAGCTGTCTTAATTAAATAATAAGCTCTATGTTACAATTTAACTGTAAGCTCTATAAGGTTATATACATATCCATAAATATGTGTTTATGTATGTATTCACTGTAGTTCATTTAGCTCTGAGCAAGAATGCACATTACAGACAATAAATATTTTTTAAAAAATAAATTCACTTTTTTGGTGTTATTCTGAGCTATTGAGAGGCCTTAATTAGCATCTCCAGAGTCTGGGATAACTCTAACTTTGTTAGGATATAGATGTTAACTTCAGTGAGATAAGTCAAGGAATATTACAGTAGAATCTAGTATTAAATGATATGTCCAACTTCTTGTGAGAGAAAAAGTTTGATTCAAAGTGTGAGAATGTGACCAGTACATCCCTCTGAAAGACTTGACTTTTTAACTTGATTTAGCAGAATGTTCTTGAAATACATTGAAAAGCAAGTCAGAGTGAAAGGTGCCATTCTCATTTCACTTTGTGATCAGCCCTGTTTTTTATCCTTGGAAAAGGAACATTTGAGATTATAAAAGGGTAAGAATGTGTGAGTCTTAGCTGAATTCAAAGGGGCGTCTTTAGATTTCCATGGATAGAGGGTTTCAGCAAAACTTCTTAAAGTAATTATTAAACGTCAATATTCAAAATCAACAAACTTCTACCAAGTGTAATACTTTGACTTTAATGTAATATAAAAGCTGTTTTGCATGACAAATCACACTGTTGTAACAAATATTATAATTAGGATAAAAAGCAGATAGATTTGATTCACATTTAGGAAAAAGCTACAGAAGATTAATTACAGTCTATTAAAATTCTAAGTTCATCATGAATTAAATTTGTTTCGCTAGATGCCAGAATGGACAGATTCCAATATATTGGTGAGATGAATCTAGCTTGCACTAATCTACCATGCTGAACCCATTCAAACTTAAGGACCCAAATGTGTTATAAAGCATAATTACTTGAGAGTTAACTCTTAAGCAAGACAGAAATCCAAATTAAAATTGCCACGGATCATATACAGACAGAAAATACAACCAAGGAGAATACATATAATTAAGGCCTTGCCTTTAAGTAGCCTAAAATCACAGAATTATATGATTCATGTTGCCTTCTATAAGTTAACTTGATTTCTTCTGAATTAAGTTTTAAGGCTTTGAAAGGCATACCCATTTCTATGTGTTTAAACATTCATTTTCTATTAGCTTTTATATTAGCTGGCAGATGTCACAATAGAATGTCATCTGAATCTTCTATCTAATTATGCATGCAAATGCAGAGAATCCAGAAAGAATATTTTAAATAATATGAATACTTGATGCCAGCTTTTGATTTTTATTAGAGTAATTAATATAATTGCATACAATACCATTTTGCCACATAAATACCAAATAGCAAGCTGTCAATCACTTAAACATAATCTTGATAATATGTTTTGGTTGATCTCATCCAAAATCACAGTCTCAGTTTTCAGAGCATCATTTTTTTTTTTTTTATCACAATAGATTGGTGATTTTTCAAAAGTAATAATGAAAGTCTTCTGTGTGAAATTAACATGATGAAAACAAGTAAGGTCAAAACTCACAGTGCTAAGTATTTAGTAGTTCACCATCAAGAAAGCTGATATGAAGTAAAATCTTCAGCTAAACTTCTCTGGTTAGATTTTAGAAATTTTGATTTGCTTTCTTTATGCAAACAGAGGATGGGGGCAAATTAAACCGATTCTGTCTTTCTCACTAAATATATTTAACAATAAAAAAAGAGTCTGTGACACAAGTCCTTCATTCTCTGTTCTTTCTTTAACACTCATAGCTTAATTTATCCTGTAGTGATTATAGCTCTATGATCAGCTAATTAGGAATAGTCATCATCATTTGCATAGGCTGTTTGTAGAGTATTATATTGGAGTGATTTAGTATACATTGCTTTCTAAGCACTCTTACTCTCTTGAAAGTAACATGGAGACAGAGCCATAGAAAGATAAAAGCAAATGTCATTTCATGACCATGAAAATCACTTATTTTTTAATCAGAGTTATGAGACTGAGCAAAGTCATATACATGAGATTCAAAAGAATAGAAAACAGCTTTAATATTCAAAAGTACATTGTCTGTACTAATGTATAATTTGCTGGTTTCCTACATAGTTCTCACTACATGCTTTTTTTGGTTTGTTTTCTGAATTCTAGAATCTTTCAACTTGTACTTTTATGCTAACTTACTCAGGGAAATAATTACGCTATAAAAAAGATCTCTGATTATAAAAAATTTTAGTTTGAGATCTGACTTCACAATAGATCAAAGTGGACAACTTTAAGTAAAATGCTAATCTCAGTTCAATAGTCTAATCTTAAAATGAGTCAAATAAATTTTCTTTGTCTCAGCATGGATGAGTTTAAATTTCTAAGTAAGCAATGTGGCTCTAGAATACAGTCTGTAAATGTGCTTTATAAACATTATGTCATTTGACCCACCCTCAAAATCGATATGTAGAATATAAATCAGCAAGGCAAATAAATTAACAAAATTCAATAAAAATAACTTAGATTCTGGGCCTTCCTGGTGGCCCAAGGGTTAAAGTCTCAACAATATCAAGCTATTAACAGCCACTGTGACATGAGCTCAATCCCAGGCCAAGGAGCTCACCCACATGGCTCAGCAGACCCCTCCTGTCTTATTCACTGCTCCCTTCAGTAGTGTATTTCAGTAAATCTGTCTGTTCTGCTCCCCATTCTGTCTCTGGTGAAACCTCTGGCCTGCACCCCAGCTTGTATGCATAAATAAATAAATCTTTTTTAAAAAGAGTGTAAATATTACTAACAATTTTGTGAAAGATGAAAGAGAAAACTTCATCCAATATCAAATATTCAAATATTCTGATATTATTAAACATATCTACTCCTTCTCTCTATGACTCTCTCCCCCTGAAAATATCACCAATGGAAAATCATAGAGCAAATATACTTCACACATCATTTCTCATGTGTGATGAGTTAGCCTTTTCTCCTCCTGTTTAGCCTTCTTTCAACTCCTCTAATTTGCATATTTCTTCTCAAAAAAAATTCAAACAAAATATCTTCCTTTGGAACTATCCATATTTAAGGTCTGAAAGAATTATAAATAAAAATTATTAGGATTTTTAGATAACGATGACACACAGAGCTTATCGAACTTTCTCATTACCAAGCAATAATCCATGGAAATAATACAAATGAAAGTAGCTAAAACAATATTAAATTCCAAATAAAATAGAATTGAAGGTAAAAAGCATAAATAGGATGGGAGTAACAAATTCCATATGGGTCAAAGGAGTATCTCCAAGGTAGAATAGTCATCATTCTTTAAGATAGATATAACTCTGAAATACTCCAAAAGCTTAGGGAAATTAAACAACAAATTAATTGCAAATTCACTGAAATCCTCTGTCCTGGACTGCACTTTGTTGGGAAGATTTTGGATAACTGATTCCATCTTTTTTGGTATTGATCTGTTCAGCTTTCTTTTTTTTTCCATGATTCAATCTTGGTAGATTGTGTGTTTCTAAGAATTTGCCCATTTCTCTGAAGTAAGTTATCCAACTTGTTGGCAAGCGACTGTTCACAATACTGTCTTATATAATCGTTTCTATTGTATTGATTGTATTGTGTTAGTAATGGTTGAAATGTCCCCCTTTCTCATTTCTATCTTAGTTATTCAAGTCTACTTTCTTATTCTTTGTTAGTCTAGCTCTGTGTTTGTCTATATCCTATTCATTTAGCTCTATTCTAATTTTATTATTTCCTTTCCTCTGTTATTTTTGGTTTTAGTTTGTTTTTATTTTTCTATTTCCTTGAACTCTAAAGATAGATTATTGATTGGAGATGTTTCCTCTTACTTGTACACATTTATATCTATAAACTTATGCTTAGAACCATTTTTGCTGTGTTTCATCAGTTATAGCTATTTGGTGTTTTCATCTTCATTTGTCTCAAGAGAATTTGTAATTATTGCTTATTATTTCTTCTTTTACTTACTGGTTGTTTAATAGGGTGTTGTGTAATTTCCACATATTTGTAAAATTTTCCAGTTTTCCTTCTATTAATTTCTACTTTTACTTCACTGTGATGATAAAAGATATCTTTTATAATTTCAATTTTTTGAAAGTTGTTAATACTTATTTTGTAACCTAACATCTAGTCTACCCTGGAGAATGTTCCAGGTATACTTGAGAAGAATACATATTCTGCTCTTCTTTGGTAGTGCTTTCTCTAAGTCTTTTAGGTCTGATTGATATATATATTGTTCAAATTCACTATTTTCTGACAGATATTTTGTGTCCAGTTTTTCTGTCCAGTATTAACAATGTTGAAATACCCTATTATTATTGTGGGGTATTTACATCTCTACCCCTTCTCTGCTAAAATTTACTTCAATATTTAGAGGATCCAATTTTTGGTGCATAAATGTTTATAAATGTTTATCTTCTTTCTGTACTGACTCATCATTCCTTAGCTCATGTAATAATTTATGGCTTAAAATCTACTTTATCTGATGTTGGCATAGCTACTCCTGCCCACTTTTAATTTTTCCATTGGATCCTCGATTTCAAATCCATTCAGCAGTTGATGGCTTTTAGTTGGAGAGTTTAATCATTTGCATTTGAAAAAAAACTTATTAATGGAGAATCACTAACTATTGCTATTTTACTATTTTAAAAATATCTTACAGTTTTTTGTCCTTTATTTTATTTTTTATTGCATTCATTTGTGTCTCTATTTTGTAATAACACATTTTGAGTACTATCTCAATTCTTTCTGTGTATATTCTCTATATATTTTCATTGTGGTTATCAATGTAATCACATGAAACATTCCAAAGGTATAATATTCTATTCTAAACTGATACCAGCTTCAACTACATACAAAAATTCTGAACCTTAAGAGCTCTATACCCACTGTTTATTATTAATGTCACAAATTGCATCTTTGTCATACTCTCATTTACATACACATATAGTGACTTTTATGTCTGTCATTTGAATTCTATGCAAGAGTTAAAATGAAATTTTACATGAAAATTAAAATAATACAGGCTATGTCCTGCCTTTGTATTTATCTACAGCTTGTGGTTGTATTCTTAATTTTCTTTCATTTCATGAAAAATGTTCTAGACCCTGCAAGACCTCATTTCCCTATATGCTCTTATAATAAATTCCCTCTCATTGAAATGCACTGGGCATGCATTCAGTCCTTGAAAATTAAGACTCCAGTGAATATATGGAGCTTAAAATCTTTCTTTTTCTAGTATTTTTCCCAATAAACTGATTTAAAAAAAATTTTTAAATGTACCAAAGCTTTATTATTGTATGGTTGTTATAGTCAAACTTGGTCCCAATATAAAACAATTCATTGAAAGCATCACAGGCTTATCAGAAAAAAAAAAAAAACTGAAATAGGGAACTATTAGTTTTTGAACTTTGATAGAAATACAAATAAAATAGTCAATATTGACAAGGGATAGGAATACTTGGGAGGGGAAAGTTCTTGAAGTAGTGAAGGTTTGATGTTTGTTTTCTAGACATATTTTCTGATAACTGTCAAGCTTTGGATCTGTATGTCTAAAAAAGATCTGAGAACGCAGTGGTTAAAGTCTTATCGCTATCTAGCTATCACCAGCCAGCCACCTCAGCATGAGTTCAATCCCTAGACAGGAAGCTGACCCACATGGCGCAGCAGACCTCTCCTGTCTCACCTGCTGCTCCCCTCAGCAGTGTATTTCAGCAGAGCCACCAGTTCTGCTCCCTAGTCTGTCTCTAGTGAATCCTCTTTCACCTGACAACTCTGGCCTACACCCCAGTTCTTGTATGCAAAAATAAAAACAATAAATATTTTTAAAAATATGAGAAATATTTGAATCTTAGGAACTAATTCTAGAAAAGACAAAAAATAGGAATGTGCTGTGCAAAGTTGGCCTGGTAGGGGGAGGTATAGCAACAGGAAAAATAACTATGCAACTTTGTTTTCATTTGTGAGTATTAATTTTTGTTTTTATGGTCTTCTCCTCTGAAAAAGAAGAATGTCCTTGGAACACTGTAATTTGTGTAAGTTAATTGGATTTTTTCAATATAGTATTCAGAGAACAGTGTCTTGAAAATAAATTTTTATTCAGAATAGGCGTCTTCCAAGTGGAAAATTAAAAGTACGTAATTGAGATATAAAACTGTCAAGAAATAAATATACTAAGATACTCACAGAAAAGAAAATTAATCTTTTATGTAAGCTTTCTCCTTTTTTAAGTCAAAAATATGTGACTTTCATCTGACCTAGTAGAAATTTTTATTTTTGGTCCAAGTTTATAATTTTTTCTTTTATACATTTTATCATTTCCAAATGACCCAAAATACAGTGAGTAGGTCTTGAGGTAATTCCACAAAAGTAAAGAATAAATTCTGTCTTTTAGACATGTTAGGAAAGAATTTAGCCTTAATGGAATGAATCAACTAAAATTAAAAACGAGGTTGACAATAAGCTCAGATTTTCTAAGGTTTAAAGTTTCATAAAAAGTAAACTATCTTCTCTGGTTTGAGTTGAAGGCATGTTTCTCTAGTTTATGAGCTGAAAGGAGAGAGTGAGAAAGGAGAAAGTCTCCAACATACTATGCCAGTAATTTTTTTCTAAAATATTTCATTTGTCTCCTTAGTGTTTAATTATATCACCACATTGACCAAAACTAATTGAATTAACAATATAATGTGGTGCAGGGAACCATCTTTAGGTAGATACAAGAGCTCTAATAGCTTATGCAGAAAATTGATATAAGCCTTCTACCTTCTACCTACTAAAAAGAAACTCTGTAAAGTTTACTATCCTAAGAAACTTAGAGCTTAGATACACACACAAAAAGCACAGACAATGCAGAATCAGATTATGGGAAAACCAAGGGTTGAAGTAGAAGAAGTACATGAAGAAGCAGATTTAGAAAAATTTAATGGCAAGAGGAACTGGGCCATGAAGTCACTAGAGTAGTAAGCAGTAGGTGTCCACTTGACAAATGGATTGGGTCACCAGAGCTGTGGCTGAGTTAGTGAAATTACTGCTGAGCCACTAGAATTGTTTTTGATTCTAACATAGCAATGGCTATTGTTTTTGTCCTTCGTGAAAACTGTTTGACTTGAAATATTTTATTTGTTTACTTGCATTTTGTCTTTATCCACTATAAACTATATCACTGGGAAGAGCCTGAATGTATCTTTTTTCCTTCTGACTTGAAAAAAAATGTTCTTAATATTCTCTGGTTTTATATACTTTCAGTTGCCATAAGTGTCTGTTGCTGCCTGCCTCAGAATTGAAAACCTGGTATCAGACTCCTTAACTCTGATCTTCAAAGAGAGGACAGAGCCTTTAATTTATTTATTAAATATTTATTGAGGAATTAGTTATATTCCAAGCGCTTTGCTCTGGAGAAGATGTAATCCTTGTTTAACAAGAGACACAACCAAATTATTTTAATTATTAATATTATCTATTATTTGTTATAATAGATCATGAATTTAGAACTGTGCTATCAATAAGTCTTTAGTGAGTCAGATGAAGATTAATACATCCGTAACACTTATGCACTGGAAAATAAGAAATAAAGGCCTTTTGGGCAGAAAGAAATTCAGAATTGTGGAACCATGATTTGATTAAAATTCTCAAATGATACAGAGAAATATGCTAAGCATGACAATTTATGCCTTGAGGTTTTGGATGGAACGCCAAAGAGTAATGGGGGTTAAATATTCTAACATGGGAATGGAGAGTCCCAGATTATCTATACAGATCTTGGTCACACATAACCCTAACTTGTTTCTGGAATCTGTGGCATTGCACCCCACTAGCTATAAACATTCTGGCTATAAACAGAATAATGAATAATAAGGAAGAAAGTTTGGTAGCAATAATTTCTTTTGAGAATTGGGTTAAAATGCTATAAATGTAGGAGTGTGTATCTGTTTTCCTCACTCTTCAACCTGGTCTTCATGTCAAAGTAAATGAGGCAAGAGTGGTTTTCAAAGAAAGACTCAAGGTATATAAAATCTGTTATCTGGAATTCAAAGGAAACAGAGGCATTGATTTGAGACTGGCCTTTTAGTAAAAAGTCTGAAAGGCAGAAGCAGTTGGTACTGCCCTATTAGGAGAAGGTTGTAAACCAAGGGTTATAAAACCAATGTTACCTCAATAAATAAATATTCATTCATGCGTGGAAAGTGTTAAAAAAATTTAACATGAATCTAATCAAGACTTCAGATATAATTTCTTTTTTTTTATTTATACATACAAGCTGGGGTACAGGCCAGAGGCGTGGGACGGCGAGAGGGTTCACCAGAGACAGAGCGGGTAGCAGAACAGGCAGATCAGAAATACACTGCTGAGGGGAGCATCGGGCAAGGCAGGAGAGGTCTGCCGCGCCATGCGGGATTCTCCCTGGCCGGACGTTGAACTCACATCGCCGCTGCCGACAGCTCCACAGTGCAGCACTCAACCGCTGCGCCACCAGGGAGGCCCCAGATATAATTTCTTTTAGAGGAAATATAGTACATGGAGAAGCAAGTTAAATGGTACCATGAGAAAACAACAGACATCCAGACTGCAGGACAATCTAGTCTTATTCGTCTTATTTTTTCCAAATGGTAAATTTTATAATTAAAGTTTGGAGAAAAGCAACTGAAGTCAACAAATGGAACATGTCTATGCCTTGGTTCAAAACAAAACCGTAAATGACTTTTTTAAGACAACTGAAGAAAACTGAATATGCACGTTATTAGGAAACTTCACTTTATGTAAGAAAACCTAAGTGTGGTTGTGTTATATACTGTTTTTATTTTGGAGAGATGTGTGTTGAAATACTGAGGGGTACAGAGTTTTGATGTCTGCAAGTACTTTCAAATGGATCAGCAAAGATAGAAGAGAGTAATTCGTGAATAGTTATCAATTAAGGATGTTATATGCAGAGATGATTTATTCTAGTCATTTGTTTTCCCATGTTTGAGTTTTATCATAACAAAATTGAGAGGCGGGGAAAGAACAAAATTAAAGGAAAAAAAAATGAAACGCCATACTTTTTGTGTTTTTATTTTATTGAAGTGTATTCCTGTTATTTACTACATAGAATACAATTATATTCTTCCCATATAAATATATGAGAAGAAATGAAAATTTGAGTTTGTATTATTCCATTAGTCTCTGTAAATTCTGAACATTTGTTGTCTGTTCAGGATGTTGCAAGCATGAAAGTGTTAATGACTTCATAATTCCCTAAGCTCCTTAGATGAGAAGTGCTATGCAATTGAAAAGTATTATTGTAATGGTGTCCTCATTATTAAACTTGTATGGTACTTTACATTTGAAAGTGCTTGGCAACCATTTTTATTAGTCATTATTAGCATATTTTCCAGCGTGCACTTCAGGTTATTAATCATATTCCTGACTCAACTATTCAATTTGTATTCAAATTTTTCTTCTGTTCTGTTACAATTTAATATTTTAAGCCTTCCATTTGTTATTTAAACCCAGAGATTTTCAAATGTTATCACTGAGATCAAAGTACTTTCAATTAATTCCACTTTCTTCTTTAATGGATTTTTGAAAATGGTTATTGTTTTACTGAGAGCAAATGGCCCTTCAGAGGTTATAAAATTCTATTTGTAAAGAAATTTGCCAAATTATATCCACATTTTATTTATATCCCTCAAATTCATTGCCTTTCATGCTATATCTAAGGTGGTAGATTCAGCTTACTCATTTATTGATAAGTCCGCCATCATTTCTTTTATAAAAAGCCAAAGAATTAAAGAGCTTGTACTATGGTGTAAGAGATTTGGATGTGATTCTCACCATTGCTTGAGCTTATTAGGTAGGTTAATTAACCTTGATGGTTAATTAATTAACCATCAATTTTCTTATCTGTAAAAAGGAGAAAATCTTTATTTCATAATTTGAGGTGATTTGCTGTGATGATCTAATGGAGTGCCCATACTCATTATGGTAACTGACACATGGTTTTCAGTTAATAAGCACACAAACAATTTAGCATGTTTATAACTTTTTCAAATTTGTAGTAGGGTATTATTTCTAAACTGCAAATTTGAGAATATCAAATTTATTAGGTAAAATTAAATCTCATTTCCTTTTTAGAACAGTATGTGTCTATAGGGTCTTCTATGAAACTCATATTCTACCAATTCTGCTTATATTCTTACTTTCAAAGGATTATGATCAATGTGGAACTAAATAATACTGGCAAACTTCCTGGGCTGCCATCCTAAGAATTGTCTATTTTCTATGAACCAGTTATCTTATAAAAGCTTTTCATGTGCCAAGTATTCAGAACTAAAATGTCCTTGACAAAACCCTATTTATCCAGCAAAGTTTAGCTCCAATGTCACCCTCTAGCAAAGGCTTTTCGGAATAATTTCTCTGTGTAGTGTTTTCTTGGAAATCTTTTTCTTCCTTGAATTTCTATGAATTTAATTTTCTCCTTTCCTTCTTTCTTCTCTTAACTGTGAACTCCTCAATGATAAGACCATGTTATGTATGTCAAACTTCGTTTCCCAACTATCTCATGCAGTAGCTGTCAATATTTCATTTCTCAGTGTTTATGCAAAGGGCATAATTTAAATAACATCACTAATCTCTGTTTCTTTCAAAATATCTGCTTCATCAGTTTGAGATGATGTTATTTTCCTTTCCACATTACCAAGAATTTCTAGTAATTCCCTCACTAACCAAAAGTCAAGGAATTTTCGTATTATGATCATGTTTATTAATATTCTATAAGGTAATGAAAGATATGTTTTATTTCTTACTTTTTTCCATCAATTAATTTTTTTAAATTAGCCAGGACTGAGGTTAGAGAATTTTCTCTAAATTTGGAATAAGATAGATATAGAACAATTTTTGGCTAAGGGTAGAAAACAAATATACAAGAAGAATCAATGTATATATATTTGTATCCAGCAAGGGTCAGTGTTCATAAATAATTAACATTTTTATGTTGTTTTAATGAGATTTCCTTAAGTACAGGATAACAGTTACAAGAGTAACTTGGGTTAGAGTTCTATGTTTAATGCTTATTAGAACTGTGACTTGAGAGAATGATTAGCATTGCCATTTTTCTCATCTACAACATACAAAGATTACAATCTCAGCATTACTCTGAGATTTAAATATCACATTGTAAAGTATTACAGGTAGGCATCTGATAAGAGTGTACCATTATTATTTACTATTAATAATGAAAGCATGCAAACTCGAAAGAAAGAGGAAGGCATGGTTTGTGACTTCTCACCCAAGCACATAAGAATGAGAGGACCCAAGAGACAGAATTTTAAAAACTTTACATTGGGGAGGAGGGAAGAGATAAAGAGGAAGAAGGAAGGAGGGACGGGTAGGAGTGAGAATAAATATTTATTGAAAAATGCAGGCATTTGTCAACAACCAACAATTGAGGTGTTCCAAGTCAAGCAGTTAGAACTGAGAGAGTTTAGCTCCTCCTTCTCCCTGCTCCTTCCTCCACCCACCCCTGTTCCAGCTCCCTGCCAACTCTGACTGTGCCCCAACTGTGCCAGCCTGCTTGCTCTGACAGTAATGCTATTATTATCTCTGCATTCAAAAATCATAATCAAATGTTATCTTTTACACATAAGGATATCAAATCCCAAAAAATGTTAATGACGTGCCTACAATATAAAGGCAGTATTAATGGACGTGAGATTCAAGCTTCAGCATTCTGATTCTCTTTACAGCATCTTTACAATAACCCGTGCTTGTCTGGCTTTTGAAGGTGTCAAGCAAGAAGAAAAGCTATTAGCAGGTGACCAACACCAAATGCCTTGGGAAGGGAAAAAAAATTACTCTAAAACAAAGTTAATCTGTTTCTTTAAGTGCCCTTTGTGATGTTACCTAAAATGTGATGCTGTAGAACACCACACTAGATGAAGTAGTGGAAAGTTAGATGATTGATAGACAGATGTCGATTGATAGAAAGGTAGATAGAGATAAACAAGCATACATGCATACACAATTATATAAATACATATGATTAATTTATTCTCAAATATCTTATGTCTAAGTTAAAAAATAACAAAACCCAAATGATACATTAATAGAATAGACTCATAACTGCAGAATAGGTATCCTTGAAGAACTTCCTATAAATTGAAACCATTATTTTGAGTTAACATTAAAAAAGATTGTATGGAAAAGATGATTTTGAACCCAGTTTCCAAACTGTTATAAGGGAAAATATTCTAAAGAATGTGATAGTTCTTCCACTTAACGTTTTAGCTTGGTTATTACCATTTACCTTCCAACCATCTATCTTCATTCACGTTCTGTCAATTTTCACAGTTCTGCTCCTTGAAATCCTAGCAACACATGTCCTATTCAGTTTATTTTCTTAGTGCTGAAGACAGGTGATAACATCCTTTTAGAAATGACCAGATCATTCTTTTCAAATAGAACCAATTACAGTAGTCACTTTCAATACACTATCTTAATACATTTACTGACACTACAGTGTAACAAGAATATTTTGTAGGTGTATAGGTTTCCATTTCAGTTGAGAAAATTCAAACACGATATAATGAGTAGCTCATTAACTTAAAGTATTTCCCTATGATGAAAAAAATGGGGAAATTATCTTAAATTTTCAGGTTTGGTAATATAGAGGAAAGATTAAATTACTTGGCCCTGGTCAAAGAATGAGTCAGGATAAAGTCACCCAGATAATCTCAGATATAGTAAACCTACAAAATATTTTGAACTCCTCTAGGAGTTCAAAAGAAAAAATATGAATAAATTGACAGTAATATATTACCCTATTAAATTATGCTAATTCATAATTATTACCTTAACATCCAATTTTAAAGTTGAATTTTGATAATCCTTTGCAATTTACTAATGTCCTTGTCCATTCCTAATTCAGGATTTTAATGAAGAATAGAAAAATTATATCATTAGAGTCCAATAGGTTGCAGCCTTAATTCCATATTTCATATGATATTGGTGAGTATCGTCTTTGAGGTATCTTAAACTCAGGTTAGTCTGATTCACTAGTCAGATTATCTTGTGCAATTCCTTCTGCTAAATCCTAAAGACAAAAACTTTCATAAGAAATGCCTCATTCGATGAAAATTTTACAATCTACTGGAGAGAAAAAAGGCAGACATAATTGAAATCTAATTTGTTAAATGTTAGAGTAGATACGAAATACCTTAGGTTTAAACCTCATTGTCTCTCATCTGGAAAACTGCTAAAGTGTAATAATTGTTCTCCCTGCCTCTCATCTCCTCCCACTCACCAACTATTTAATCTCTTTCCACATGACTGTGCGTATGGTTTATATAATGCAAATCTGATTTTTTGAAGAAGAAAATGCTGAAGGACGTAGCATGTCATACTAAATACACAACCATGCTTTACCAAACCTTCTGTGGCTCTCCCTCAGACACAGAATGCAGCTCAAACTGCTTTGCAGAACAGGAACTATCCTTTCTAATTTGAATATTTCTCTCTAGCCTCACCTCTATCATCTAATACTGGTGACAGATTACAGTCCAGGCTGTTCTCACATTTCCTGTTCCACATTTCTTGGATTTCCTTTCCATATTTAGTCGAGCACATTATTTCTACTCTTCCTTCAGAATTAGGACTTACTTCTTCTAAGAAAAGTTGCCAATCTCATGACTCTTGCCTTTTTATAAGTGCCAGTTTCTTCCAGCGTAACAGTCTCAATTTTACTGCCTTCCATAATGTTTTTGGTTATTTAGTAGGCCAAGGTATAAAATCGTTGTTGTAAATATGGTCCTTTCCAATCCCTTTTAATATATCTTCCACCTTTGCAGACTTATTTCTAGATTAAAATTACATTATTCTGCCATTAAGTTACTCTCATGCAATTTGAAGACAGATGGAGTATGAGCCATCTTTACGTTTCTTTCACTATTTATTCCTGGCGAGCAAGGAGTTTTTATGTAGCAGTGTTCTTTACAAGGGTTGAAATATAACTGTGGTAGAGGCAGAAGTCAGACTTCTATCTTGGCACTAGCTGCATGAGTTGAGATGTAGTTGCAGTAGGAATGCAGACTTGGGATCTCAAATTGTTGATCTCTGGATCATAGCTACAACTGTGTGTGCTTTACCCCAAGTTTTCCAAGGTAGGTTTCTCAATTTCCCATTTTCTGGATCTTGGCTGAATTAACACCTGCTTGGTGGTCAGTTTTATACTTTATTAAAGTAATTTAAAAAAAATACAGTCTATAGTCTACTCCTTCATTCTTTATGAAGATTTTCAGTAACTGATTTGCCGTGTTAATTTGCCTTTTTTGCATAGAATACCTAGAGTTATTTGTTTCTTGTGCTGTGCCCTGATGGAGTTTTTATAGAGGACTGGTTGCAAACAATATATCCTCCTGAAAGGAGATCTTTGATTAATTATCTGACTACATTGAATTAAAGGAAGTGAAGAATTTGACAAGAGAACAAAAGGTGGTGGTTACTTAAGATATTTGGAGTGAAACACCTATTCAATACAGGGGCTGCTGTTTACTGGAGGAAGACATGACTGATTTCCACCTTATAGCCACAGCCCCTAGCAAAGAGCCTCGCTCTTATCATGTGGTATGAAAGTGGATGGAACGGAAAAGAAAGAAATACTCTACCTGGGCTATTAGAGCATCTCCATGAATGCACAATCACTGACATTAAGAAAGTAATTACCATGCTTCCCTGGTGGTGCAGGGGTTAAAGTCTCAGCACCATCAAGCTATCTCCAGCCACTGTGGCAAGAGTTCCATCCCCTGGGCAGGAAGCTGACCCACATGGTGCAGCAGACCTCTCCTTTCTTGCCCACTGCTGCCCTCAGCAGTGTACTTCAGTCAATCTGCCTGTTTGCGCCCCACTCTGTCTCTGGTGAATCCTCTCACCCTTCCCTCCTTGCACCTCTGACCTATGCCCCATTCCTTGTATGCAGAAGTAAATAAAAACAAATCATTTTTTTTTAAATGATTATTGATAGGAGGGACTTCCAGCTCTAAATTGCCCCAATCCAGAGATATGTTAAACTAGAGCAAGGCAAAGTAAGATCCAATCTCCTCCTGGCTTGCAGAGATGCAAAGCCTGGGGCCCATTGTTAAACTTTTCTTTTTTTTCTGAGAAGACTGAGTCACACCTTTAACAGTAGATACCTACATACAAGAGGGCGAATGTGAAGATGGCTTGTTTGCCTGCCATTCAGGGGTGGGGTCCCTGGTTTATATATGTTCATGTTCTTAATCCTACGTAGGGACTAATGTTCTTATATTCTAACATTGTTAGACCAGTGAGATCCTTTTCAGAAAACTGCTATTTTCTTCTCTTGTCATTATATTTCAATAAACATGATCCAAAACAAAGTTGAAAATGATCTTTTCTCTTAGAATCTTATTTGTCAATTATTTATAATTTCTTTTTCGTAGGTAAAATCCCTGTATCTATTTTCCTGCTGTCCTTTCAAACTGCTCAATCAGAAATGCCCGCCTCCTTCTATAACTTTGACCTTTTTTCACATGTACTGAAATGTAAATATTTTAAATTCAAAGAGGGAATTAACTTTCACACAATTTCTTTCACCTGTTAACCATCACACCTCATGTTTCCACAGACTGAAAGATTGATCTAAATTTAAATAAAATTATTTTTCATAAAGTCAGACCATTTTATAAAAAGGCCTAAGATTGAATATTTCTTTTTCTATAAACAATAATGCAACAAGGCCAGTGAATTGTTTTAAGTTCCTAGCTTTTTCATATGCAAAATACTGGATGTGGCAGAAAATGGGATATGCCTTCATCATTACTGCCCTGAAAAGGAATGTATTGTTTGGTATTTTTTGTGTATAATAAAATTTACACTTTAGCTACAGGGCTAATAACATATTAATATGTACTTCCTATTGTTACAGGGCAACCCTGATATACAATGGGGTGTCTGACTGTGGGTTCTCACCCATGCACTTAAAAAGGACTTACATAATAAGACCAATTGCAGGCACTCACAAAAAGGCTAATAAAAGGTTTATTTACAAAAGGAAGGGAAATAAAAAATGAATAACTCAGAGACAAAAGAGAGAGAGAGAAATGAATCTGCAAATACGTCCTACCAGATCCGAAGAGCTGGAAACCCCCAATGGCACGCTGTAACCCAGCGAGAAGCCAAGAAAGCCCCAAGGTCCACAAGTCTGGTTATATGTCAAACCTGGCTGCTTAACTCCACCCCTCAGTTCCCAGCAATCCTCTCTTCGATGATGATGGCATTAAGGGATTAGTAGCCCTAGGTGTCTTGGATCTCTTTGGTCTGAGGTGGGATCCTTGAACCTATCTGTGGAGTTTGTTGTAGATGTCCTTTTGCCCCCCAACACTATGAAATTAGTTTTATGCCTTGATTCATTCACCCAATAAATATTTATTGAGTGTGTAATATGTGCAAATAAAAAAAGGTTCTTGCCCCATGGAACTAACATTCTAATGCATTAAGAAGGAAAACACATCAAAAATTGTTGGAGGCTGGCACCAACCAAGGTTGGGTTCCCCGGGGGTGGTGGGGAAAGCATCGGCAGTGGCGAGTTCCGTGGGGAAAAGGGGGTGAGGAGTGAGAGACAGCACACACCAGAGAATGTGATCAGGCCATTCCACTTTATTATTCAAGAACAGGGTTTTTAAAGCATAACTATAAAAAGAAAAAACTACAGACAATGACAGGGTGATTACAGATATTCAGATGCATAATCAATTGCATACTTTGAGGGGAATCAAGAAACTTTGGAAAAATGTCTCTTGTCTGATGTAAATTCCAGCAAGGTACAGGACATAATCTTCAACCTTTGCCCTAGGCCTAGGGTGGAGGCTGCTGTCTCCATACCTATTGTCTGAAACCAAGACCATAATAAAAGAAACATCTTTATGCTAATCTATGGAGGAAATAATCTAAGGAACTATATGCTGATTTTTCGAGGCAAGGAAGGGAAATAGGGGAAGGGATTAAATGTTCTTTGTTTCAAACATTAACCCTGGACTGGGCAAGGACACTTCACCGTCAGAAGGACATCTCACTGCCAGGATCTAATGAGTAAGGCAGGATCTAATGAGTATGCAGGCATGGTGGAGAAACTTAGTTATTGTTCTCACCTGAAATTATACTTAATTTATTTGCAAGAAGAAATATTGCATCCTGACTTATGGGAACACTTCCTTGAAGGCTCGCCACCCATAAAGTGACCTTGTCAAAACAATATGGGGTGTCTAGGCTACGACAAAAAATAAAACAAAATAAATTTTTACTGAACTTCTTAACCACTGATTGAGATTAACAGATAATTCCCGGGGGCGGGGGGGAAACCTTAATTCTTAGAAGCTAAAATATGATATCATTGGAAATATGATTGTCTCTGACTGCTAAACTGTAAATGCAACATTTAAGTAATATTTATATTAATGAGCAGAAATTACAGAGAGAAACAGAATGACTCAGACTTAGAGAGATCTGATAAACTTTTGTCAACATAATGGAAAATTTTACGAGTGCCCCACCACTGGACTAACTGATAAGAGAACAGAGTCATCTTTATAAGCTCCATCATTTATGCAGGCAGAAGATGCCTGAAAGTAAAATCAGTCTTTACCTACACGCACGTATATACATATATATGTGAGTATATACACACATACATACTTATATATGACATCTAACAATGGACCTAGCCTTTGTATCTCTGCTATGTCTTATTAGCAAGTAAAAAAATAAAAAAAGTAAACCTTACATTGCTTTTCTCTAGATCAGCATATCTTCAAGTCAGAACAACGAGAATTGGAAGTCCCTCCGATCAACAATAATTACATTCTTAATGTAAGTAGCTCACCATTCTTATCTATGTCAAGTAAATTCAAACGTGTTTATTAGAACAGCTTTCACAGAGTAAATCTGTTGGAATTCTTCCCAGATTCAAATCATCACTTATTTAGTAAACTATTTGTCTATCTTGGAGACTTTATTTTCAGTCAATTTATATGTCATCAACAATTGCCTTATTTATCAGATATCACATGCTACCTGTATTTCATTATTTAACAAGATATTTTTAAAAAATGAATTGGTCCAATTACTATGTCCATCTTATAGAAAAGGCAACTGGAGACCAAAGAAAAATACCATTTACAGACTTTAAGAAGGGGTTTGAATGAAGCTAGAAAGCAGGCTAGACTTAGCTGTGTGTACAATGCAATAATAAATCTATTTACAAAAAGATTTGATTAATAATGAGGAGATGCTGGGAGTCATAGAGGCATGAAAGAAAGTGAAATAAATGCCCCAGTGCAGAACTAAATGCTATTTAGGAGAGAGCAAACCTCAGACAAGGAAATAAAAGTTCCACTCACAAGACCATTCTGGTATGTAAGTGGTGCATGGGACGCCTTTGATGGGATGATAAATATTTGATTCATTTAAATAACTCTCTTTATTACCCATTTATCAATTTTCTGATTATGATTTGAGGTTAAAGGTTGACAGCAGAAGAGAAGGTACTAGCCATGGCCATGCAAGTTTCATGATGCTTTTTATACTTATTGTTGCTTTGAAATATGATAAACTGATTCTAGTTTTATTCCTTTATCTCATGAGCTTGAATAAAAACTAATAATTTCTCATAACCTTTTTGATATACAAAGACCTATGCTAAATATCTAACACTACATAAATATTTTTTGGCCAAATGCATTCGTTAAATGTATCTATTCCAAACTTTTGAATAAATCAGCTTCATAGAGTAAAAGACAAAGTTGTAACAGCCCATAAAACCTACGTAGCTGGCCTCACTCTCTCTGAAATCTTCTTGCTCTTCCTTTTACTTGGGATATTATTCTCCCAGACTTTAAATCCTAAAGTTAGCAGAAGCCTGAGGTACCCTCACAAACCTTGTGAAATAGCAACTATCCTAAAGTACAATGAATGCAACTTTCCCTAACCTAATTTTTCTGCACAGTACTTATTACCACTGAATTACATCCTCGTTTGTTTTTGCCTGTCTTCTCCCACTTTGTGTTTGCTTAGTACTATATTCCCAGAATCCAGAAAAATGAATGAGACATTGTACTGATGATGACTAGATACATTGGGAGTAACCAACAAAGGCAGGCATCTGAATCTGCATTACCTTCAAGATATGTTTATTACAAGATCAAGAGTAACACACGAAGAAGATGCTTGAAAGATAGTCAGTTAGCCTTCTCTTTGCTTCAGTGCTTGCTGTAAGTGCTCTAGTGTCTCTAATCTTCCTTTAAAGGTTATCACTTCTTTGGGTAGAAGGCCAAGTTTAAAGACTTTATTAAGGTTAAATGCTGCTAAACAATAAGTAACTGTGTTTTACTAGATTTAAAGTCAGTTTATACATTTATTTCTGTGTCAGGTATTAGTTTCAAAAGAGTTCAGAATAAAACCTGGATCAGTAAATGCTGTAGCAAAATAAAAGGTGCATTTTATTTTATTTTATTTTTTTTAAAGATTTATTTATTTATACGTACAAGCTGGGGTACAGGCCAGAGGCATGGGGCGGCGAGAGGGTTCACCAGAGACAGAGTGGGGAGCAGAACAGGCAGATCAGAAATACACTGCTGAGGGGAGCAGCGGGTGAGGCAGGAGAAGTCTGCCGCACCATGTGGGATTCTTCCTGGCCAGGTGTCGAACTCGCTTCACGCGCTGCCCACAGCTCCGCAGTGCAGCGCTCAACCGCTGTGCCACCAGGGAGGCCCAAAAAGGTGCATTTTAAAAGGGTTTGTTCTTTTATCAGATTGTTCTGTGAATTTCAATGTGCTTATTGGATTAAGAAGAAAACTGACAAATCAACAAAACACTTTAGATGAAAAATTCTACTAAAAATATTCAATAAATAATGTGATTTTGTCATACCATGATGTATTCTGTTTACTAGATAGATTCTAAATCCCAAGTGAAAGTTTCTGAAAAGAAAATTTATTTTGTCAATGATACACCATTTTGATGGAAATTTTTATTTTCAAAAATAGTTTGCCATACATTCCCTGAAATTTGTGTTTAAGATGAACACTAAAACTAATATTGCCTCAAAATAACTTTTACTTTATAGCTTTGTATTAGTTTCCTGTGACTGCTGTTACAAATTACCACAAACCTGGTGACTTAAAACAACAAAAATATACCCTCTCACATTTCTGGTGATCATTTTTATTTTCGTTTTCCTTGTTCATGTAGTTTAAATCATTGCAATACACAATTTTTGACACATTTAAAAGATCTCTAAATCAATCCTTTCAGACACTGATTTCCAATAATGTAATTATAGTAATGTGATGTGTAATATAGTCATAGAATTGTAGAGTTAGAAGAGATCATCTGGTTGAATATTTACTAAACTGTTTTAATTCCATAAGATTCCTATTCAAGGAGATTCTGTGTTTGTACTGGCCCCTTGAGATCCACTCTGAGCTCTTCTCTGTACCACAACAGATTTGTGATGTAGGGGACTTGCATAAGCTGACATCCTAAGCCAGAGTAGCACAGCTATCCAGCTCAAGACTCAGGAGAAATTAAAAGAGAAGATCCTGGAAAACTGGAGGTGCTGTTTCTGGATGCTTCCTAACATTAAGGGGAGCCAGAAGATGAAAGGCGATACACAATAGCTGTAATAGAACGTCAAACCCGTCACTGACTTTTGAGAATGCAAAGACTGCTGCTTCATTTCTATCTTCCAGTTCTCAAGCAAATTTTTCATGAGATTTGTCCTGGATTTGTGCACAGGAAGAAATCTGGGGAAGCCTTAGCTAATTTGATCTAGTAGAGTGTTGCGTCGGGAGCAATACCACAGTGATAACATGGGAGTTGAACATGGGAGTTGTGGAGCAGATTAGGGAATGCAGGATCTTGCTCAATGAGTGAGATCCTGGTCTTTTTATTGATAAAATAATCACATCATCATGTTGCAGGGGAAAAGAAGATAAAGAGAAAGGGGAAGAGCGTAGAGAATCACCATTTGAGGAAGAGTAAATCATTTGTGGAAGATTATTACCATGTGAAAAGGAATGTTAGAACCTACATGTTCTAAGTGACTGTTCAGTGTTTGGTGATATACCCTGTCAAATCTACCCATTCATCTCACATCTGTTAAAAGTAAAATTAAACTCTACCCTTTCTTACAATGTTTGATATTAAGGCACTTTTCAAAACAAAACATTTTCAAAAGTCCTTACTGGAAAATTACTGATACAGGATTTGACAGTTCACTGGATCATTAGAAAAAAAAAATTCCCTATTAGACTATAATTGATTCAATCATGTCGATATGCAGATGATATACTAGTCAAGGTTTTCTAAGGTACACAATTTACTCTCCTCTGCTTCATCAATATATATTTCAGGATAAATTCAAACAAATGTTTTTTGCCTAATAAGTAAATAAAAGAAGAAAACATGCTCTTTCTTGTAAATAATTTTATATTTTATTGACACAGATTTAATGACTATTAGGTAATATAGATATTTATTTAGGTCATTAACTTTTTCTCTAACGTATACATAAGTACAAATAATTAAATTTTGTCTATAAATTTGCTCTCCAAATAATCCCTTATGTTAACATTATTTGCAAATATGAGAAATTGTCCTAAATCTCACTCGGGAGAATTGACCTTTATTAAACATAATGGCAAAACTTTCTTATTCTTTATGAGATTTAAATAACTGCCAATGTAAACCCTATACTCAAATACTGAAGGTATTTATCCTCAAAACTAAGCACAGATACATCTGAATATTAGCATTCAGATCATTTTTTCCCAACAATTAAGCATGCGGTAAAATTAATATGGTTCTCACTAAGGTAATGAAACTTCATTAAAGAATGACTGATGAAATATGCTTTTACCTATTCAGAGAAATAGAAACCTGTATGCACAATATGTATCTAAGCTGTAATTTCAAATGATACCATAAAGCAACTAAAATTCTATGAATATTTTCATTCTCTATCATTTTCAAATTTATCATCTACTTTTTTTTTTTTTAAAGATTTATTTTTTATTTATACATACAAGCTGGGGTACAGGCCAGAGGCATGGGGCGGCGAGAAGGTTCACCAGAGACAGAGTGGGGAGCAGAACAGGCATATCAGAAATACACTGCTGAGGGGAGCAGCGGGCGAGGCAGGAGAAGTCTGCCGCGCCATGTGGGATTCTCCCTGGCTGGGCGTCGAACTCGCGTCGCCGCTGCCAACAGCTCCACAGCGCAGCGCTTAACCGCTGCGCCACCGGGGAGGCCCTATCATCTACTTTTAAGACATAATTATAATATTCAGTTTAAATGAATTCTGGTGTAACAGAATACTTCATTTTAAAGATATGGTTCTTTGGGGAGAAATAACTGATTATTGAGTACTTACAGTACTCCTAGCACTATTTCATGAATTACCACATTTTCTTAAGTTTTTATCAAATGAATGAGAAAGATTTTATTATTGCATTTTATAGATAAAGAATGTTAAGTATTTTAGAAGTTAAATAATTTGCAAGATACTATATAACCTTTGAGGATGGAACTGAAATATGGGCTCAATACTTCTAACAATGTAATCTGAGGAATTGGAAAGGTAGGATGAGGTTTAGAGGAAAATCATTTACATTACAACAACACAGAAGGGTCTCCTTTGTGGTGCAAGAGGTTAAGTCTCAGTATTATGAAGCTATTGGCAGCCACTGCAGCACCAGTTGGATCCCCAGCCAGGGAGCTGACCCACATGGCGCAGCAGACCTCTCCTGTTTTGCCCACTGCTCCCCTCAGCAGTGTTTCTCAGTGAGTCCACCTGTTCTGCTCCCCACTCGGTCTCTGGTGAATATGCTCACCTTTTGCATCTCTGGCCTACTCCCCAGATTTTGTATGAATAAATAAAATAAATCTTTAAAATAATAATAATAACAAATAAGTAAAACAGCACAGGACTTCTTTACAAATATGCCACCAAATTCTAATGAAAAATTACATTAATTTTTATTTGTAAAAATTAATGTAATTAATTGTATTTAAATGTAATCGTGTTGAGAAATTGACTGTCAGAAGACTGAGTAGAATAGCCAAGACAGTGTGGAGTACAAGAATTACAATTGCTAGACATCGGAGGTCAGGAAAAATAAAGATGATATATTCACTGAAAACATATAAATTAGAATCCAAAAGTATAGAACTGCTAAGAGAAAATATAGGGCAAGAACTTCCTTTTATTGAATAAATATTTTCTTGGATATGACACCAAAGACACAAATAGTAAACAGAAAAACAGACAAATTGGACTCCATTAAAATGTTTTAAAAACACTATCAACAGGGCCTCCCTGGTGGCACAGCAGTTGGGCGCTGCACTCTGGAGCTGTCGGCAGCGGCGACATGAGTTGGATGCCCGGCCAGGGAGATTCCCACACGGCGAGGCAGACCTTTCCTGCCTCGCCCGCTGCTCCCCTCAGCAGTGTATTTCTGTCCATCTGCCTGTTCTGCTCCCCGCTCTGTCTCTGGCGAGCCCTCTCGCAGCCCCACATCTCTGCCTGTACCCAACTTGTATGCATAAATAGATAAATCTTTAAAAAAAAGCACTATCAACAAACACTATCAAAAAATCTTATCAGCAAAGCAAAACATCAACTCACAGAAATGGAGAAAATATTTGCAAATAATTTATCTGTAAGTGATTTATATCCAGAATATGTAGGGAACTCCTAAAACTTAATGACAACCCAAATCAAATATGAGCAAAAATCTTGAATAAATTTTCTGTATAGTATATATTCAAATGGCCAATAAGAACATCAAAAGATTTTTATCACTAGTCTGAGGGAAATGCAAATCAAAACTATAATGAGATACTAGAGTGGTTAATATATAAACAAAGAAAATAAGAATTAGAAAGTGAAGGAATTAGAACACTTGCACTTGGTTGGAATGTAAAATGGTACAGACACTAGAGACAGCACTGTGGTTCCTCAAAAAATATATAAACAAAATTATCATATGGTCTAGCAAATCCACTTCTGGGAATATACTAAAAAAAAATGAAAGTAGGATCTCAAAGAGATATTTGTAAAGTCAGTGTAAATATTGACATATATAGATCAATAGATGAAGAGAATTTTTCAACTTATAAAATATAGTGATAATGTGGTGTGTGTGTGTCTAGCTTTTATGATAGGTTTTTTGATATTTGACAGGCTGATAAGTGAATTCAATGTGTAAAGAGAAGTTTTTCAATAAATGCTTTTGGGATAATGGATATTTATAATGAAAAATGTACACCAATTCTTATCTCACCCATAGATAAAACAAACCGAAAGTATCATATACCTAAATGTAATAGCTAAAATTATATCAATGTAAAACTGATAAAATATCCTTCCAAATGGAGTTAGCAATATTTTCTTAGATAGACATAAGAAAATACAAACCATAAAATATGGTTATTAAATTTGCCTCCATGTTAGTAGGCAGAAAGAGGGGGTACTCCACTCACTCTAACCCTGCACATTCTAAATGGTTTCTGCCACTGATACAATGATGAAACACACTTTTAGTGAATAAGACTATCAATAAAAAAAAACTTTAATATAATTATGGTGCAATAAAGAGAAGAGAAAGAATATAGTTAAAATAGTCTTCAATTAAACACCCAAAGTAACCCACCCCCTCATAAGTAAATACCCAGCTGAGCAGAATAGTCCAAAGCTGGACCTCTGAGGCCAAAAATCTTGTCACAATATAATGCACCTTCTGGTGGGGACCCATAAAAAAGAGGCAAAAGGGGCCAGGCAAGTTTGAAAGGAAAAGAGCAAAATCAAAATACAGGTCAAGATAAAGGCTGCCATTGTCAAGCTCCCCATGGGTCTCTCACCCACGTCCCTGTCTCTTTAGAGTGTCTCCTTCCATGTCCCCAAGTCCCTGGTACAAGAACAAGGCTGAGAAGCAAGCTCAGTTTCTTCACTTGTCTCTCTGCTTCATGTGCCTCCTTCAGGTTTTCTTTCATCTCCTCTTCCTTCTTACCTTTCTTCTTTTTTTAAAGTCCTTCTCCCAGTCTTTTTCTAGCTGCTTCTCACTGTTCAGCTTCACCCTTCCTTTGGTGGGGCAGGGAACCTGGAACTCCCCTTTCTATGGATATCACAGTGTTACACCCATTAAATTTAAAAAATTTAGAGACACTATTTAGAAGTGAAAATACAAGGCACTAGTAGAAGGAATATTCCCCAAGTATTTACCTGGCAAAGTACTTGTGCCCAAACTATATAAAGAATCTTATATTCAATAATACAAAAAGAGTCAAAAATACAAGACTAGAAAAAAATTAGATAAATTTGTAAAGACAGGTTACACATATAAACAAACAACAACAACAACAAAAAGAGAAACAAGTGTCCAATAAGAATATAACTTTCTAAAGAACAATGGATTTTAAGTTTGGTAGTTTCATCTCCCCTCTCCTTTCAAAGACACATATACCCACATGCATATTTATTCATTAGTGTTTACTGACCATGTACTTGTAGCCTACCCATTACACACTTACTGCAATGACTAACTTTAAAAAGAAAAGACTGACAATAATCAAGTGTTGGTGAGGATGTGTTGAATAAACAGCTCTGCTGCTTCTTATCTCAGTTTAATATATTCCACTGCCAGTGGGAATCAATTATAAGACTGTTTGGGGAAAACTACTCAGCAGTTTCTTAAAAAGTTAGAAATATACCTTCCATACAAGCAATCATTCCACACTCTAAAGATTAACCCAAGAGAAATGAAAATATGTGTCCACTTCTAAGGAATGTTTATAATAAAAATGGATTATTAGTAATACAAAAAGAACAAAATATACACTCTTGGATTTATACAGCATAGATGAATCTTATACAAAAATGTTTATTGAAGGAACCCAAACAAAAAAAGAGTATGCGTTGTATGATTTCATTTTTAGAAAATACTAGAAAGTACAACATAGTTGACAAAAATTGACACATACATTGACACAAATCAGGTGTTTGGAACGAAGAGCAAAAGAAGGGATAGGATGACTCTTGAAAGATATTTAGAGGGTTATGGTAGTGCTCCATATCTTGATTAGAGAAGTGGTTCCTTAGGTGTATACACTGCAAAAGTCATTAAATGACTCACTTTACTGGAAGCAACCTTTTTTTCATAGATTATGTCATAGTAAAGTTGATTAAATAAAAAATGCATACAGTAACAGCTAAAAAGTGTAGAAAACAGTGCATTAAGCCTATAGGTGAAGGTGCTTAGAAATACCAAAAGAATTTAATGTCAATGAATTTAACAGAATGAAATATATATGCATTGTTGGTAGAAGAACTTAAAATATCCTGGTTTTGCCACAAATAAAAAAATTGATATAGTAAGCCAAAAACCTCACCTTAGTAGGTGGTCTTTCTTTTCTACCCCATTGAGGAATTTTATTTGCCCATATGTATGACATCCCTAGAAAAAGAATCCCAAGATTTTCCTTTTTGTGTTTTTCATCTTTCTTCTTCAGTCTATGATGTTTATTGAGGTTGTCAGTACAATGAAACCAAATTGACCAGACTAGAGCAGGTCATTTTGCCATTTTTCTAGATCTTTCAGTTGTAAATCAAATCTGGGGCTGATCCATCACACTTGTTTAACCAGCCTATGAGTCTCATAAATTTCCCATTTCTGTGATCATCACTGATTTCAACCTTGCCCATGTAGCCATGCTGCATCGTCTCAGAAACCAGAAGGGGAACTGGGAGCATCTCCATCTAAGAGCCTGGTGTTTGCCTCTCTTCGCAGCATTGTTGATGCTCTTGAGATCATCAGGCAGAACATTCACACACACCATTATGGCAGGGGAAGATGGCAGAAAGAGGATGCCTGGGGAAAGCTTAAGGAGTTACGGAAAAGGAGATTTTTTAATAAATCAGAGTGGAATGATACAATGAGTTGTTTTTTGAGTGATTAAATTTTGTGGTTTATTTTCAATTAACAGAGAGCAATTGGCTGAGGATATAAAGGGCAGAAACAGTTGTACAAGTGAGCGTAGATTTCTCAGAAATGAATTTTTTAAAACATAGAATCAACGCCACAAAATGAACAAAAGCAAAAAGTTAAATGAAAAGATCAAAATGTAAAATAAAAAATCAGTTTATATTACAATTGCATAACCACTATAGTGTAAAAGTTAATAATAAAGAGTATAAATCTCTGAAGGAATAGAATACTACATGAGAGGCCTTAAAAAATCTTCCCAATATATAAAATCATATCCCAGTAAGAAATGTGCTCATTATTTCTTTCAATTTTGCTATTTTCTCAGCCTTTATCTCTGTTCTTTCCTTTCTCGTATGTCATTTATTACTGATATTTGAAAAGCCTGCTCTGTGAACATTGGAAAACAGTAACTATTTGCTTCTTGCTCTAGAGGTTGGTGATATATTATTATTATTATTTTCCTTTTGGTTCTAAACCCCTGCTACTTTCTAACCTATTCAATTGCCAAAAAAATAGTTCTTTGTTCCACTCTGGAAGAGAGTACCCATGCCTGCTATGTCTGGTTGTGAATCATTTAAAATATTAAAAAAAAAAGAACTTCACAGATAACACAGAAAATGACAGGTTTTCTTCAATAAAAAAAAAATGTATAATTTAGCAAAAATTTAGTTGCTAAAACACAATATACATTAGTGAAGAAATATATCCCATTTGCTAGTACAACTAATAGGCATATTTGACACAAGTGCAGGCTATTTACAATTTATATTTTATATATAATACAAATAACATGTTTCATATTGTATTGTAAATGATATTTATGAACTTTATTTCTCTATATAGTATAGTAACTAGAGAAAGACACTAATATTTTTAGGGCAATTTATTTTTTAATGTTATATATGAATAGCACTGTCCTGGTTAAAAAAAAATATGTACCAACACTAAAGATTATAAAAATACAAATATTATTTTATTTCATATGGAAAAAAGACTGATTTAACATGAACTACAAGAATGATAGGCTCAGTAAGAAAGGAGAAAATGTAAACCACTTGAATCTAGAACTTTCTCTTTTGTAAAAGACATAACTCCACCATAGTTTCACTAAGCCAGAGAAAGAGTACAGCAAGTGATTAAGACGACTAGATTTAAGTCAGATGAACCCATTTCCCTTTTAAATTGTGAGACCCTAGGCATGGATTTTCACTTCTCTGAATCTGTTTCTTCATCTGCAAGACAGAAATAATAAGGACCTCATGGAGTATCTGTAAAGCTGAGGAAAATCATGGATGAACACATTTAACAGTGCCTGCCACACAGTAAATGCCCAATAAATGATAACATTTAGTTCCAAAATTACCCTCTACAAAATTATATTCACTCCAATCCATATCTCTTTTAGGAAGCTGAAGATGTTAGAGGAAAGACCCTCTAGCAAGTACATCAAGAACAATTAGGCAGCATTATATTACCTACTTGAGGTAAAATGCTATTTTGAAAGCAAATATATAATTATCCTCAAAATAAGCTGTCCTTTTTTTATAGTGACAAAAAATTTAAATGACTTTATTTCAATAATTAGGAATAAAATCAACTTCAGCATATACCCTATCCCTAATCTTGAAATTAAAATTTATATTAAAATGCCTTTCTAGAAAATGTCTTTGATTTCATTAAACAGAATACAGTTTGATGCAACAATATTCTCAAACCAATAGATAAATCTCAAAATACTTAGACCATGAAAACTAAGTCTGTTTCATTATTAATGTGGGAAAAAATTTAAGTGTTTCATGCATTGACACATAGGAGATTTGTAGCTAAAATACCACTAGCATAGAACTAATGGAAACAGTTGGAATTGATGGGGGCAAAAAATCTATTAATAATATATTTAAAATGCTAGCCTGGTATCCAAGAAAAGAAAAAAGCACTGGGAAAAAGGGCTCTTGGGAAAATGTCCTTCTTGGGAACTGAGAATCAGAAAGCCGATGTAATGACTTCCTTCTCTTGGGAAGCTAAAATGATTATTAGAATGTGATTATTATCTGCTCATATTAAACAAGTTATCTCCAGGTGAACAAATGCCTCTTCCCAAAGAAAGGCAGATTATTCCGAGGGCAGAAAAGTTTAAATGCCTACAAATCCCTTGATAAAGTCCTCTTTTATAAGAAACACCCTTATTCTTTTTTATGTGTCTATAACATACAGGGATAAAATATTCCAGGGAACAAAATAAATAAAAATAAAAGACCATTGTGGATGCTTCATTTCACTTTTAATGAATATAGAACAGAGTCAGTATATCTCACTTCCTCCCCCATCACAGAATTAACTAAGCATTCACCAGTTGACAACGATACCAGCTTGAGAACATTTCTGAAGAATTCCATCTCCAGGAAGGGAGTGAAAAAAATGAATGTCAAATAGATCAAAATGTTGACATAGTAATTTCATTTTTAAAACTATCTGTAGATTTGCCTCTCAGAAAGACCTTAGGTGTGACTTTGCTAAGTGATGTAACAGCAGCAATGAAACTGACCAAGTCGTTCATTATATAATCACATTATATAATTATCTATGAATAATATGATTTAAAAATGTTAGCCTAGTATCCAAGAGAAGAAAAAAGCACTGGGAAGAAGAGCTCTTGGGAAAATCTCCTTCTTGGGAACTGAGAACCAAAAAGGACATGTAATGACTTCCTTCTCTTGGGAAGCTAAAATGATTATTAGAATATGATTTTTAGGGCCTCCCTGGTGGAACAGTGGGTTAAGTCACAGCACTATGAAGCTATCAGCAGCCACTGCAGCACTATTTCGATCCCCAGCCAGGGAGCTTCCCACATGGTACAGCAGGCCTCTCCTAGTTTTAAGTCAGATACCCATTTCCCTTGGGTTCCCTTGCAGTTTCTGTGGGAGCCAAATAATTGTGTAAGAGGTTATCCAACGACATAATTTTTTTTAAAGATTTATTTATTTTTGCATACAAGCTGGGGTGCAGGCCAGAAGTGTGGAGCAGTGAGAGGGTTCACCAGAGACAGAGTGGGAGCAGAACAGGCTGCTCCCCTCAGCAGTGTATTTCAGTCTATCAGCCTGTTCTGCTCCCCACCCTGTCTCTGGTGAATACTCTCACCCCCATACCTCTGGCCTACACCCCAGCTCTTGTATGTATAAATGAATAAATCTTTTAAAAAAAAAAA
>PVIJ01016980.1:9134-31098 GCA_004024925.1 Scalopus aquaticus | reverse complement strand
CCTGGTCTTAGTTTGTTTTCTGCTGCTTGGGGCCTGCTACTCCACGAAGGGGTGCAGGGTTGGAGGTTGTGGGTGGCTGTTGATCAGCGTTTCACCTCACCTAGTTTCTAGGGTGCCAGTGTGCAGCCGCCTAGAAGTTGGGGGGGGGTGGCGAGTGCTGGGCCGTGTTCACCACCTGCTGTGGTCTTTTTTTTTTTGTTTGTTTGTTTTTTGCTGCCCTCCGTGTGCCAAGATGTTGACACTTTGCAGGGGAGGGTGTGGCCAGAGAATTTTTCAGCAGGAAATTTTTTCAGCAACAGGTATGGGAGGGGTTTTGGGGATTGTCAGTCAATAGTCCTTAAATTCCATCCTGGAGATTTTTTCAGCAACAGGTATGGGAGGGGTTTTAGGGATTGTCAGTCAATAGTCCTTAAATTCCATCCTTCCCCTCCTATTCATTTGCATTCTAAAGCCCAGAAAGAGGTGGTCTCCGCAGGAGGTTTTTCAGCCCAACCGTTTTTTCTGGCTAATCTATCACTAGCAACCAGTGGGGGATGTTTCTTGCTTGGACTTTCTCCCCTTTGAGATGTTACCTAGCCCCAGGTGGGGGATGGGACACAGTGACCCTCCCGCTTTCCTGCTTCTCAGGGCTGCCAAGCAGGGAAGAGAGGGGGATCGTGGTGTGGGGGAGTGGGGGTCACGCTCCCAGTCGGCTGTCCAGAGCCCTCTGACCTCACCGCAGTTTCTAACCTTGTATTCAGTGGCTCTCAGGGGAAGCTGGTCCGCCCATCTCTCCTCTCTGCTCCTCCTTTGTGTGGAATTAGATGTCCCCTCTCTTCTCTTTACTCCGGCTCTTCAGTTTATTTTTAAGTCCAAAGCACCCCCGGGGTTGATTGTATTGCGTAGGGTATCCGGTTTTCTTCGAGACAGCTCTCAAAGTTAGGGATATTTTTCTCCATAAATCGATTTTTTGTAGGAGAGCCTGATCCTAGCGTCTGTTCGCTGCCATGTTTTGGGGGCGTGTCAATTTTCATTAGTTAAAGAACAAATTGCATACAATATATTTATCAAATGTAGCCAGTAAAATCTTTAATGAGATATTGTGATTTTTGACATGCTTATATCCAGAACAGAGAAACAACTACTCACTCATTTTGATTTCCAGTAAGAATACAGACTTGAAAGTGAGGATTCCATGATCCCTTTGACCTTTTCGATTTTAATCAAGTGGGATCAGGGACAGTTAAAATTTAGAGAAATAAATTTTATCAGTGACAAGTAATAAAAACATTAGTCATTAGCTAAATTTGGGTATCACTTTAGGTATCACTTTGCGCGTTTTTGAGGGGTTTTTAGGCTACTAATTCTGAAATGGCTCTATCTAGAAAGCAGGCTGGCTTCCACATTTCTTCTTCTTTAAGGAAATCTTTCTGGCATGTTGTAAGAAAAGGATGTGTATACCTTGACCTTTCTTCCCACTGTGCTTCATCCAGACTTCCTTGAAATGAGCACCCTTGACTGCAGATCTGTGACAGATGACCCTAAGAACAACTGAACTGAATATGGGACCCACAGAAACATTTGTGCTCAAAATACAGCTACTGTCACAGTGTATTTGACAAGTGGCCATTAGTTGGAACATTCTCTCCTTAATTTTTGCCTGTTGTGAAAAATGAAGACATTTAAGTATTTTGAGTTCTTAGTTTGAAAAAAATGCTAATTGCTATATTCACTTAAATGAGTGTGATTAATTTTATGTGTCAACTAGACTGGGCTTTGGGATGCCCAGATATTTGGCCAGATGTTATTCTGGGTGTTTCTGGATGAGATTACCATTTAAATCAGTAGACTGAGTAAAGCAGATTGTCTTCCCTAATGTGGGTAGGCCTCATCTAATCAGTTGAAGGCCTGAATAGAGAAAAAGGCTGTCCCTCCTCCTAGTAAGGGAGAATTCTTGTCTAATGGCCTTCGAACTGGGACATTACCTTTTCTATTTGGACTTGAATGGAAACATCAGCTCCTCTCAAGTCTTGCCTGCTAGCCTTCAGACAGGAATTATACTGGCTCTTTTGGAGCTCTGGTTTGCTGACATACCCTGAAGGACTTGCCGGCCTCCATAGCATAATTACGGGAGCCAATTCCTTGCAGTAAATCCATGTCTATATTCACATATCCATTGCTTCTATTTCTCTGGAGAACCCTGACTAATACAATGGACAGTCAGAATTTATGGTATTCAGAATAGATGAAAAATATTTCCTCTTGGTTTACATCCCAGTGATGATAACACTACTTGGCTCATTTTATCTTTGAAAATTAATATATCTTTTCCTTGGGTATTTTAGCAGACATCTTAAGTGCCTCACTCATAATTTGCTGGCATTAGGGGAGTTTCTCTGGCTATAGGAATGTTCTTTGCCTACATGGGTGACTAAAGTGATAGGGTATTAATACCTTGGGGTGTCAGCCTCAAGCTGTGGCATATGGGACCTGAAGGGTAAATGCCCTGTTTCCTCACCCCTTTGGTAAAACAACCATCAGGTAGATTCTATAGGTTCCCCAGAAGTTCCAGCAGGATTGAGACTTCATTGCCTGCTCATTGAAATATGGTTCATTTGCTTCCTCCCTTTTCCCATTTTGCTTCATTGCTTCCCTTGTGTTTCTTGAAAATAAAACACATGTATTCAAATTCTTGTCTCAGACCTGCTTTTGAGGCAACCCCCAAAAGGTGGAAATTGTCTCTATGGCAAATTTCAGATAATGACTCATAAATCATAAGCCTGTGTTCACCTTTAATTTATTAAATTGCATCAAATCTTTACTGTTTGCTTACTCTATCTCAGTTATGAAGTTCATAGTATATATATTTTTAAATAAGTTGATCATTGATTTTGTCATGGAAAAACACTTCAGATGAAGGTCACAGAATAATTTTGTTTCATATGCATTGCCATTTATCGCCTGTCCTGGCTAAATGATGATTCATGTGACTGATACTGGTATCTCACAATGGAAAATGACCCCACCAGTAATCTTCATCTAGGGACCACTGGGCGCTAAGTGTTTAAATGTAAAGCATGTTTGAAAACCACAAGGTGTATGAAAAATGCACAGAATCCTATTTAATGGGTCTAAACCCTTGTTTGTGAATTGAACATCAGATTCTTTTAATTAAGGAAATTGCCTTTTGAATGTCTACTTCTCTTATAAATTTGAAATGAAAGGGCAAGATGTAACCACTTATTTTAATGTGTTTGTAAGTTTTGTGTTATTGGCAAGCTATTTTAAGATACAAATAACTTCGTTTTCATTCAAAAGAGGCCTTAAATGGGCATGCTAATGATAGTAATAATGATGGTAGTTAAAATTTGTTGAGGGCTTATTCTGTGCCAGCCAGCCCTGGGTCAGCAGTTTTATGAATGTTATTATCAATCCTTGCAAAGGTTTCTAAGAAAGTTTTTTTTTTTTTAAAACTCCATTTTACAGACAATAAAACTGATCACAAAGACACTAAATGATTTTATCAAATGCATGCAACTGGTATCAGAGTAGATACCAGTTGATTTCAAAGACTGTTTATTTACAAAATGGTGAAGAGAAATAGTATTCCTGAACTTCCAATTCCCTACTTGGTCCTTTTGTTTCTGCTGGTTTCAACTCTTTTCTATACTGAAGGAGATTTATCTTTGGGTCTTTAGTGTGTTATTGATATTGTTTATATACCAACCCATTGAAAAAAAGCTGCTATTATTGTAAATCCTTTCAACCTCTTTTTATTCTCTATAGTCTCTGTTCTCTGGGGAGTAAAAATCGCTATGCTAATTACTTTGTGGTGAAGTTTAATTGACAAATAAGTAGTTTAAAAAAATTAGTCTGTGCCATTAGTCATGTGCACTTAGTCTGTTAGTGCCTTACTGACTTGAGAATACCTGAGTTCTGCTTCCTCAGGTGACCTCTTATTACTACTCCAGTAAGGAGATAATCAGACAATTTTATCTTGTCAGTGCTTTATTCAAAATCCTCTTATAGTTCTTCATTGTCTTTGGAAGAAAATTTAACCACCTTAAGAGGGTGGCTAGAAGTTGCTAGATGTCCAGCAACCTTTGCTTTTTTCCCTAGACACCCAGCTGGACTATATTTCCTAGCCTTCTTTGCAATTAGGAGTAGTCATGCGACTGAGTTCTAGCCAATGGAAGTAAAGCAGAAGTGATTCATGCCTTTTATTGGGCAAAGCTTTTCTAAAGAGGCTGAAATCTCCCCCATGTACCTTTTCTCTTTGTCCTGCTGCCATAGGAGACAATGGGGGCACAAGGCAGGAGTTGCAAGTTGTGTGGTTTTTTATTTTTTTTGAAAGGCTCAGAGAGCAAGTATTTTTGGCTTTGTGGAATGGCCTCTGTCAATAAAAATCTTTCAAATTATTTTCATTTTTAAATAGCCCTTAAAAAAATGTAAAAGACATTCTTAACTCACTGAAGCAGAAACTGGTCTGTGCCTATTTGCTCATCCCTGCTCTAAGAGGGGGTTATGCCAAAGGTGGAAGGATCCTGAGCCCTTAATCACATGTTAGGTGTGATACCCATTATGCTAGGAATTTCTGCAAGTAACTGTTATATGAATGGAAAGCAAATATCTACGATGTGTGAACTGTTAGTACTTTGGGGTTTATAATGACAACCTGTTCTACCACAATTAATTTTCCGGACTGGACCTAAGCCTATATCCCACATACATTTCCCATTCTTTAAAAATGCTTTCTGCGTGTTGGCTGAACTGGAAGACTACTGTATATTTCTTCACCACCTACTCTAATTTTTCATTTTCATGCATTTATTTATGTGACTTCCTTCGGGGTATAACGTTGTTCTATCCCATCCTGGTTCTTTGAAATCTTCTCTTTGAAGACCTATCTCAAATCCCACTTTCTCTAAGAAGACTTCACTTGAACTGGCAGAAATGTTATTTTATATGGGGGACTTTCATATTTTGTTTTAACTATCTAACATCTATTACAGTTTCCAGCCTAGTTTTATAGTCGTTTGTGTACATGCTTTTTTATTCCCTATTACAATGTCAGCATCAATAAGTTATCTTGGATAAACTCACCAAATAAAATTTGGCCATACAATCAGGAGGTAAGATGTATTATCAACTCTTAAGGCAAAAAGTGAATATTGCCAAAATACCTTTGACACATCCCTTACTTAGGCGGTAAAGCACATGGCTGAGTTTAGGGGCTATACACTTGCAAAATATTTTGTTTAAAAGACCAGATGATATTCATGGCAAAAAGATGTTCAAATGTGGGGGAAAAGGAGACCAGTTGTTCTTTCTGAGGCCCATATGCTCACTGAGTAGAATGACAGGTGGGGTAGCTGGCAGTCTTTATATACTGATACATGTATATATTTGAATCCACCCAATTTACATACCCACAGTGGCATGGCATCAATACATTTGTGCTTTATTAAATGGCTTAACCATATATTTTCTTCTTTTAATGGCATCTTGGAAAGAGTCATTTCTTTTAGCAACTTCACTTAGGCAGAGGGGAAGAAGAGGCTGCCGGGTTTGCCCTTGAACTTCTGAGTGAGAGTGATGTGCTGCAGGGGCTCCTGGACGAACTCCAGGGCAGAACGTCTCCTGGGCTCTGTGCCTGTCCCTGCGGGGGGAGAACACGGATAAACCGGGAAAGAGAAAGCCAAGTTCAGATAGAGTTTCTGTGTCCCTCATAAGGTGCAATGTAGATACAGAGAAAAACAATGCTATGCACTTGTTCTGTTTGAAACAAACTTTTCTTTTAAGGTTAGTTAATATTGTTCATGCAGCTTCTGTAATAGTTGCCTGAGAGTCTGTGAGAACTGAAAGGGAACTACCTTCGGGTTCATCCTTTCAAACCCTTTAATTTAGTTCTTTGATGTATATGTTATAGTACTTTGGGCTTTTCTAAATGGAATCATTAACCCAGAGACAGTGCTTATAAGAAGATAACTGAGAGGTTCTGACTGTAGGTCCTCAGACCAACTCTCTCAAGCAATGGGAATTATTTCCGTTTTTAAAGTTCCTAATACCCTAGGTCAACATTGCCCAGTAGAACTTTCTGAGATGATGGGAAAGCTCTTTATATGTCCTGTTTGTTATGGTATCCAAGAGCCGCTCGAGCTATTGAGCATTGAAATGCAGCACTGGCAAGCTGAGATGTCTACAGGATTTCAATGACCTTATAAGAAAAATTAAACTCTTGCATTAATAATTATTTTTAGGTTGGTTACATATTGAAGTAATGTTTTGGATATGTTGAATTAAAGAGAGCATACTATTAAGGCTCATTTCATTTTATTTTTCTAACGTGACTACTAGGAAGCTTAAAATACCTTTGTGACTGGTGTATATCTCTACTGGACAGATTGTTGATATTGGTTGTATCAGAGGTATCAGAGGAGATTTTTATACTTTGTCTTCTCTTCTAAACTCCATGGAGGGCCTCCCTGGTGGCGCAGTGGTTAAGCGCTGCTCTGTGGAGCTGTCGGCAACGGCAACGCGAGTTCAAAGCCCGGCCAGGAAGATTCCCACATGGTGTGGCAGACCTCTCCTGCCTTGCCCACTGCTCCCTTCAGCAGTGTATTTATGACAATCTGCCTGTTCTGCTCCCTACTCTGTCTCTGGTGAACCCTTTCGCTGCCCCATGCCTCTGGCCTGTAACCTAGCTTGTATGCATAAATAAATAAATATTAAAAAAAAAAAAACTCCTTGGAACCAATAGTAGAACAATCCAGAAACCCTTTCAACCTCAAAAATAGAAGTCATACTGTTGGAAATGTGAGTTTGTATTTGTCCATGCTCCAGAAATGTGACTCTACATCATTGTCCTTTAATATCAAGCCAAGACTAACATGCAGAGATTACATAATATTCACAGGGCCATTCCGGATGCCATATCCACAGCTGTATTTCTTTTACTTTACACATTGTATCTTTATTACAGCTTCTGATAAATGAATGTGCTCCCTAACTCTGACATTTGTGTTTCCATTTATTTCAGAAACTATGAATGGAACTATTTTTCCATAGCATTCATTAAAATACATGTTTTATTATTTTAGGAACCATTTACATGTGCTGACAGGTGTGGTGGGTACAGAATATAAATACTGCTTGTCTGTGGTAGGAGCAGGAATGGATTCTTTGAGGTAATTGTTTTTCTGGCTTCTTAATATCTCATATTTAATATGGGATATTTGCCTAATGAAAAAAAAGAACTAATAAAATTCAGAAAAGGAAATTACCGAAAATGCATGCATGTTTGTTTGTTTGCTTGTTTATTTATTTCTTTATTTTTGCATTTAAAAGTTTTTAAAATTTATTTGTGCATACAAGAACTGGGGTGTAGGCCAGAGGTGTGGGGGGTGGGAAGAGTCACCAGAGATAGAGTGAGTAACAGAACAGGCAGATCTACTGAATACACTGCTGAGGGGAGCAGTGGACAAGACAAGAGAGGTCTGCTGCAATATGCAGGTTAGGCCCCTGGCTGGGGATCGAACGCAGGCTGCAGTGGCTGTCATAGCTTGATTGTGCTGAGACTTTAACCCCTATGTCACTAGGGAGGCTCACGCATGCATGTTTTAAATAGTAGAAAACATATGGGATAATCTGAGTTGAATAATAGGGGATATATATATTTTGGATCACGTTATCATGAAAATTTCTCTACTTTCCACTGAAGATTTGGATGGAAAATCATTCTAGTTGATGAGGAACAGAATGCTTCTCCCGCTTTCTTTTTGTGTTCTCTAAGGTATTTAGGTAGGTTTTTTCTTTCGAAAAATCTCTCTTCCTGCCAATCTCCCTGCTAGAAGTGTTCTCCCAGGGCTGCAAGAGATTGTCTGGATGTTGCAAATAAAAATCCAAGTTTTTGAATCATTTCTGTGAATATACAAAGTGCCCCTGGGAAAAGCACAATTGGCTGTTTTATCCATTATTTCCCAAGGGGAATAGTAGGACCAGGGCTGTCTGGAGAGCTGGTCGAGTGCAGAGTGAGCAGTAGCACGTATTACTGGTGAATATTTGCAAAGCGCTACGCTCAAATCCCTCCATGGACTTTTTTTTTTTTCTTTTCTCTTCACAATCTGAGAAAGACAGCGGAGTTAATAGTACTGGGCTAAAATAAAGAGTAAATGCACATGATGTTCACAAAATTAGGATTTGACAGAGATTGAACAATAAATGCTAGTTTTAGTTTTCTTCCCACTTGTTGGGGATAAGAAATGTTTCTCACATTTCTTGTGATCTCAAAGTCTGTGTCTTATCTGTCCCACACTGCCCCATTCACCACAGCATGTGTTTCCTATAATTTATAAGTGATTTTTGCCTTAAGATGTTACTGTGCTCTGGCCAGGTTCCAGAATCCCTGTTGAGATGATGAAAGTATCGCTTAGTACCAGTAAATTACAATGAAACAAGAACGTAAGTAGCAAAATTTCAACATTTTCTTTCTGGAAAAGCACACTTATTTAGTTAGGGTTTCTCTGATTCCTTGAGTGTGATATACTAACAAAAAAACAAGAGCTTCTTTTGGCCAACACCTATTTAGGGTGACATATTGAGTGGTCTCAATGATGGGGTGAGCCAGTATTTACAGATCTGTTTTGCCCAAGAAGTCAGAATGAGTCAAAACATGACTGTGAAAATTGTCTTAGTTGTATATCCTTGAAAGCAGATGTCCTCAAACCTAATGATCCAGCAGAATCAGTTGAAGAGCTTTGGAAGATGCAGTTTTATCAGCCACCCAGAGATTCTGAAATGGGTTAGTATGGCGTCTAGGAACATGCACACATGCACGCATACACACACACACACACACACACGTGCACACAGTGGTGATTCTGACAAACTAATGACATTTTATAAAATCCTGACAAGTGCTCAAGTGCCATTAAAACTATAAAGTCCTCTTACTATGCTTATAGACATTAGAGGAATGCCTTTCCTTTCTACTGTACTTGAATGTGTAACACATTACATTGTTATTTTGATTATAGAATGGTTCACTCATTCAAAGAACTGAATTCTCTCTTTTAAAATGTATAGACATGTATGAATTTTTTTCCATTTTTTCAAATGGACTTGGAGGAAGTTATTTTTTCCCCTCACAGTTTCTTCCTGATAGGTGGAATTCATCATAGTAATCTTCTTTGATCCTGCCTTCCTAACTGCTTAGTTTGTCATGGAGCCTCTGATGTTCTTCTTTGGGCTAATATGAGCCTCATTTCAGCATGATGCGCATGTTTCATCAAGAAAAATAGGCCACTAATTATTAGATGTTTCTTTCTATCTGCTGTGAAATCCAGATACCAGGTTTCTTGCTTTTTAAGCATTCTTTCTGCCCTGATTTGGGGGAGAGCTGGGTATCACTTCCTTACACAGTTGACTCTGAATTGCCTTTTCATGAAATGATTGTTATTCTACAACTGTATAGCACAGTACAGTGGCTACACATTTTAAATCATTTTATGGGAAGCATTTTCAGTTTCCTCTTATTTCTCAATCAAGAATTATTTGTCAAGTGCAAGAGTGAAAATTCCCAGGTCCCAAATCATTTTAGAAAGAACAACAAGAAATAATTTTCAAGTGTTAGATGTGCTGCTCAAAGGAGAAGGCAGCTTCACTTGGGAGAAGATGGTGGGAGAAGACAAATAGAATGTTCTCCTGGAGAGAAAACCAGCTCTTTGTAACTGAGGAATACTCCAAAACCTGCTTCAAGAAAGATGAAACAAAACAAAAAGTTGTGCTGTGGGTCTTTTGAAATTTGAAATTCAGAAATGTGAAGCTATGTTCTGCTTAAAAAGACAAAATGACCCCATTAAAATAACCTACATTTAATTGCAGAATTTGTCATCTCAAAATGAAGTTGAAGGTTTTTCTGATCTGGACTGGTTAAAAGCTAAGAAACATACTTTAGCAAATAATATCAAACATTTTTTTTCTTACTGGTAGATTAATACTGTGATACCTCAGATTTATTTAAAGGAAAATACAGCATGACAGCTTAAGAAAATTACCTTGACTTTGAAAATTGACTTTCTAAGGTGAAAATGAAATCCTTCAGGTCTTGGTTTGCTCACCGAATCAGCTGGTATGAAACAGTTGGTGACTTACACATCTCAGTTTGATAATGTACTTAAAGTGGGATCAATAAATCTGACTTTGAGAAATACAACTCTTTCCCCCCTGCCTCCCTTGGCCAAATAAGTAAAATAAAAATTGGCCTTTTGGCAACGTAGATGCAAGCAAACAATTCTTTTTGGCATTTCGCTAATTTATTTAAAATTATAGTCTGCTGATACAAGGCGATAGCACAATTCTCTTCTTGAATTTTTTTTGTATTTGTAGGAAAATATGAGATTTTGAGTATATTAGTACAATTAAAAAAATGAAGTTGAATGTGGATATTTCTTTTTAACTTTTACTACCTTTCTTCCTTCTAAAAATCTGGAATCTCCTTTTAAAATTTCTGTCAAACTATGAGTCTTTGTGTACTCATTTTATTTGATGATTAGAATATTGATGATCGTGACAAGAAATGGTACCAGTACTATGCTAAATGATTTACATAGATTATCTCTTTAAGCCCAAGTGTAATTCTAGGTAGGTAATATTATGATTCATATCTATAGGGGAGGACTTTTAGGCTTAAGAAAGTAAAACAAGCTGACTGAACCTGATAGGACAAGGTAGATTCAAGTTGAACTTGAATTTATGTAGGTGGACTCCAGAGGTGTAGTGGTCTTAACTATTGCATTAATCCAGATGTTTGATTTACTATGGTATATAATCTTTCATGACATTTTGCTCCATTGCATTTAAGCACAGCAGCTAGGATGGGGCGTAGTGGGCTTTTGCCAGGTCCAGGACCGGCATTAATGAGCAGATAATGGCAATTGGTAATGGGGACAAAGCCAGATTTAGCAATGCTGGCTTCTGCTTACTTTGCAAGTACGATGCTTGCTTGAAAATTATAGGCAAAAGTGCTTTGAAATAACTGTTCTCTGATGCGGGCAACATTTCCCTCCCATCTTGTTTATAACATTAATTAACCTAGGAGGCCTTTTGTGGCTATAGTACAGGGGATAAAATTCAGCTTAATTTCATACCAAAAAGAGTGAGTCAGTTAAAATGACTATAACACTGCCTTGACTTTTAAGAGTTTTGAGGTAAAACTTTGAAGAGCAAATCACTGGTTTTTCAGGGACACCTAGTGTCTTCCTATTAATACTGTTTTCAGCCTCACCATCCCATCATAGTCATCTTTGTCTACATAACCATCAACCTCTACAAAATGTTCTATTAGAAAATTGATACAGCATGTGCAGGCATTGTAAAATGCTTGACATATTGTAGATCTCAATAAATGTTTACTAAATAATGTTAAATAAAGGAGGTTATTGAACATTATTTAATGTAATGAGCATGGTACTAAGTGCTGTGTGTTCAAGATCACATTTAATTATCCTCACTGCTCTATGAATAGGTCCTGTTGTTATTCCCATTTTACAAACAAAATTAAACAACTTGGTCAAATGCACTAACCTAGTAAGTGAGAGAATTGGGACTTGACCCCAAGTCTATGATGTTACTTTACCCAAAATCATCAACGTATGGATAAGCTTTCCTCCCCTCATGACACTTCTTGAAATGAAACCATGTACTTAGTTGATCTGGGTATCAAGAAGAAAAAGGAAAGTCCAGCTGTACTAGTAGATGAAAGCAGTGCTGCTTGTGTGTTTTCAAAGTCTTTAAAATTTCTACTCTGAGAGTGATCTGCCTTGATAAATACTAACAGTGACTTGAAATCTTCCTCTTGGGCACAATTTCAATGCTGTTTCTGAGATTTTTTTTCTGCTAAAGGAAATCAGTAATGTTGAATCCTTCTGGGAAGATTTTCCACATACACAGTGTTTTCAGGATGGAAGTCTCAGAGATATAAACAGTAAACTGTCCTGAAAAAAAAATACACATAAAGAAGATGCAGCACTAATGAAGACACTAGGAACAAACTCCTCTGCCATTTCTTCCACTGTAGTCACATCTACACGCATTTGTATTTAATTTTCTCCTGTAAAATTAACCTCTTTGGGCTCACATACATCTAAGATCTGATTTTGGAAGGGCTGCCAAGCTATTTTCTCTCACCTAATTATAAAGAATTTGTAGGAAATAGGGACATGCTTTTATTCAATTGTCATGGTTACTTATCCAGTTAGCTGGGGAATTCTAGCTTCCTCAGTGCACCATAAAACTGCATCCTTTGCATGTTGGTTGTACAGAGACCCTCTTCATTCCTTAACTCTTATGGATGGGGAAGAAATAAGTGAGTTATTGATGCTGTAGAAGATGTTAAAGATGGTTTTAGTGCCAAAGATTTTCCTGGGGTGCAAGCACGTGTACTGCGTGCTCATGTTTACTGTATTCCCACGTGTACTTAATCTGTTGTACACAATTTTTCAGAGTCTCTCATTTAAAATATATTTCTTTGTATTGATGGAAAAGGAAGAAAATCTGTATTGAGAAGGAAGGGAAATGACTCCTTGAATCCATGGTAGAAGGCTGAAGTTATCATCAATAAATGGCACATAGAGGATGAAAAAACTACATACTTTGTTCCTTTGCTGTGATTATCTAACATCTTCAGTGGTAACTAATATTTAATCATCCAGCTAGAATCTTGTAGCCAAATCTGAAGTTTGTAGTTTTCCTGATGCTGCCTCTCATATGATGTCATAAAGTCAGGTAATCCTCCTGGAAGAGTTGCAAACAAGATCACCCATAATTATGTTAATCACATCTTTAGTCACTAAAGGGATAGAATGACTACATAGTTCAAGAGCTTGGTAATGTAGTTTTTCATATAATAAAGGTTTGAAACCAATGAAGAGTTTTCTGTTAAACTTTCATTAAATACAGTTTTGCATGCAATGTTTATTATGTTAATAATTGATCCCCAAACAGTTGTGTGTTTTTTATTTTTTAAATAGTGGAAGATGTCTCTTTATTGAGATACCTCTATCTTATCACTAAACAAAATGAACACACATACGCATACACACACACATGTGGAAATCAACATTTACATTTGGGGACTGATTTTCAGCCCAGTGAATGGATAGCTTGGTTGCCAATGTCTTCAGCTACTTGGGCTTTAAGTTATATGTCTTCCTATTTTTTTTCCAATATTAACCATGTTCACCTTTCTCTATGTTCCTTTTAAGAAAGTGGTGGTGCATGGAGGAATATATCCCAAATTTCTAACTAGAGAATAATTGGTATGATGAGAAAATTCCCCATTAAGCTTGTTTTGCTTGCATGTGTTTAATCCACGATAGAAGAGTAATTCATCTGAGTGAGCCTAATTTGGAACTGGCCGGACAATGAGAGTCACTAATTTAACCTACAACTCAGGAAAAGTGTGTTAGTAAATCACTATCCTAACCCAATCTGCAAGGCTTAATAAAAGGCTTAGCAGATCTGCTTTTGTTTTTTAATAGAGAGATGGGTCATATTGAGTGGAAATCTTAATGGAGTTATTTACATATATATAAAATGGAGAGAACTTCATATTCATATTTCTGGAATTTGAGTGCACTTCTAAGCCAAGTAACTTCTTCAATTTAGGTTGTAATATCTTTAACTTAGTGTCATATTTCACAGTGAATTATAAATGCAGGAAAATTTGATTTAGATTGTTCTTATTGAGTCCAAATGCCTCAGTGGTTAAGGAATAACCTTTAATAAAGCTACATAAAACATATTTACTTTATTGATTCATTTTGTATAGTGAAAACAAACAAACAAAAAATCCAGACGACAGCTAGTTTTGATTATGCCACAAAATAGCTATTTAACCTTGGGCAATTAATTAGTTTCTTTGTTTCTCAGTTTCCCCTATATTAAATGCATGTGTATGGAGCAGTGGTTTGCAATCTTTGTTGAGAATAAGAATGATATGGGGAGCTTGTTAGGATGCAGTTTGCTGGGCCTCTTTCGTGGAGGTCCTGATGACTGATTTGACCATATTCCTCCTGCCTAATGTGTGTCCCTATGGGGGCTGCCTCTTCTCCTGAGAGTAGGACTAGTATAGGACAAATCTACCCCTTGGGATGGCATTCTTATATTCCAGCCCCAATTTTTGGCTCCAGAAGATACCCTCTAACACTTGTGTACCATATTTTCTCCACATATTCATAAACATGACACACTACTAGATTCTTATTTCTTTTACCTTAAAACTGTCTTTCTGGATTTCACTTTCTCCTCTAGTTACCAAACCATTTCTTTCCTTTACTACAGCAATACTTCAGAGTTAGATATTTCATCTCACACTGTTTTTATTCTTATTTTCCTACTTTGAGGAGAATCACATGAAGATTCATATTTTATTTTCATCTACGAATAAGCTAAAAATAGTTCACATTGACTAAGTGCTTGTTATAGTCTAGACACTTTGAGTGTCTGCCCCTGGCAATTTCTTCAATCCTTACAACACCCTTTTTATAATTTCCTTGACCTATGACTTTTGATTAAGTAAACCCAGAGATTAACAGTTTGCTCCTAAAGATCAACTTTAAAATAATTTTGTCAAGTTTCAAAATAAAATCTCTTTGGAGTCTAGAATAAGATTGTGCTACTTGACAAATTCAGGTTATAATATGAAATCTTACCACCCAAGAGTCTCTTAACATAAATCTTCTTCCCTTTATTTAAAAATGGACTTTATTTTTTAGAGCAGTTTTAGGTTCATAACAAAATTTATCACAAAGTACAGAATTTCCTTATACCACCTCCCCCCCCCACATGCAGAGCCTCATCTCCCTGTAAATATTAGAGTAGCACATTTGTTAGAAATTATGACCTCAAATTGTAAATGACTGACACAACATTATCACCCAGTGTTCCTAGTTTACAGTAGGATTTACTTTTGGTATTTTAATTCTATGGCTTTCAGTAAATGTATAATGACATATTCTCATTCTTATAGCATCGTACAGAGTTACTCCACTCGCCTAAAAGTTCTCTGTGCTCTGCCTATTCAGTCCTCCTTTCTCCCACCCCCTGATAACAAAATATTTTTACTGTATCCATAATTTTGTGTTTTTTATAATGCTTAACACAGAATCATAGTCTGTCATCTTCAGATCGACTTCTTTTACATAGGAATATGCATTTAAGTTTCCTCCCTACCTTTTCATAGATTAATGCTCACTTCTTTTTAACACTGAATAAAATTTTTCTAGTCTACCACAGATTATTTGTTTATTCACTTACTGAAAGATATCTCAGTTGCTTCCAAGTTCTGGCATTTATGAAAAAGTTGTCGTAATCATCTGTTTTCAGGTATTTGTTTCTATAATGCTTTCAGTTCATTTGAGTAAACAACAGGGAGTGTGATTGCTGGATTGTATGGTATTTTTAGATTGGTAAGAAACTGCCTCCCAATGTGGTCATACCATTTTGCTTTCCCACCAGCAATGAATGAGGGTTCTGTTGTTCCATATCCTTGCTGAGAGTTGGTGTCATTGTTTTGGATTTTGGACATTTTAATAGATATGTAGTGATATCTCCTTGTTTTAATTTGCAATTCCTTAATGACGTATTATGTGGAACATCTTTCAAATGCTTATTAATCTCTTTTAGTAGTTTTTGGTTAAGGTTATGAAATTCTCCCATGTAAGTTCCCCATACTAGTATTATATTTTATGACCTTTTTTCTAAAGATGATGGTGATTTTATGTACCATACCATAAGCTCTTGTAGAATCTTGTCCTGCCCCCATGAAGAAGTAAAGTCTGATTCCCCTCTTCAATCTGGGTGGCTTTGTGTCTTGTAACAAACAGAATGCAGTGAGTGGGAGTGACATTGCTACTTCAGAAGATATGTCATAAAATATTTTCCTTTCCATAAAAGACAAGACCATGATGCAACTTTTACTTTTTTCAGTTGGAATATTGACTTTTAAAGCCCTCAGCTGCCCCGAGGCTGCCATTTTATGAGGAAACCCAAAGTAGCATATGAAGAGACTGCTTATAGAAGCCCTGAGACTACAAAAAGGGAAAGGGAAATATGTCAGCCCTTATGCCCTATACCCAGCCTTACTGTCTGACTGTAGCCTCAAGAGGTCTGGAGCCCCAACCTTTCACCTGAATTTGAATGCCTGATCCTAAAAATCATGAGAGATAATAAAATGATCTGTTGTTATTGTAAACCAGTTTTAAAGCAGTTTGTACATATAATACATATGTATTTATATTACATATAATAGATAACTAGCACAAATTTATTACTGAAGTCTTTTAAAATTATTATTAACAATGTTATATTTATTTTTTTAAAGATTTATTTATTTATTTATTTATGCATACAAGTTGGGGTGGTGGCCAGAGGTGTGGGATGGTGAGAGGATTCACCAGAGACAGAGTGGGGAGCAGAACAGGCAGATCTACTGAAGAACACTGCTGAGGGGAGCAGCAGCAGAGGCAAGAGAGGTCTGCTGCACCATGTGGAAAGCTCCCTGGTCAGGGATCAAGCTCCCTTACAGTGGCTGGTGATAGCTTCACAGTGCTGTGACTTAACCCCTGCACCACCAGGGAGGACCCTACTAACAATGTTTTAAACTGTTTAGTTTTACCCTTATAATAATCCTTGTATTTTGTAATTTTGCATCTCATGCAACATGTACATTTGTACATTAGATAGTATAAAGATATCTCCAAGCCTCATTTTATTTTTCAGATTTTGACTTTCATCTCTCAAGTAATGAATATACACAATTTAAGCTTTTTTTTTTCTTCTTTTTTTGATGACCTTTCTCCTTGCCAGATACTAGTTGAGTTTTGGCAACTTGATCTTTTTGGAATCTGTATTTGAATATGTATTTTTTTAATCATTTGTAAAAATGAGAGAAAAAAGTGAAAAACAAAGATGTTAGTAATAGTGATAAGAAGCACAGGACTTTTAGACTTAGGTACCATCCAAACAAAAGTGGAAATACTCAGACTTGATATAAAAGTTCAAACTAATCTCATTGGCTGCTTTCAGTCACAGTCAATCACGGAAGAAGTGAACAAAATTAAAGCACATGTATGAGATGTTGGAGAGATGGAGTTAAAGATTGTATCTTAAATGAGAATTTTATAATTGTGACTCTGTACTCAGTAAGACCACTTTCCTATTTGGTTCTAACTAGCTCCAGTACAAGTTGAGGAATTGGTGAATATTTTACCAAGTAAATATACTTCAGAATCTTTAATGAAAGAGAACCCTTTATTTGAGATAATGAGAGAAATTGATGTACAAAATGGATCAATGAGCTTTGACCCTGATGTGCCACACAGGAGTCAGTATTTCTTCCTTTGTTCACACTGTGAGAAAAGGAATTCAGAAACCAGAGAAGGAAGTTTTAGCTTTTAGGGGTTAATTGCCTTATTTATTGTCTGACTTACCAATGAAACTTTTCTACTTACTTAATATGTTCATACAACTTTTTATGTTTCACCCTACATTCTTTCTATCTTGTGTTGATTCATTGTTTGACTTTGTTAGTGTTTTTCAAAAACACTTTATATATAAAAGTAGGAAGATATGTGTGAAAGAAAAGTATTACTTTTGCTCATTAATTTTGTAAACAACTTCTTTAAAGATGTACCTTATGACTCTAATGATTTACGAATAGATTTCAAAATGGGTTTTCCAAAAGACAAAACTTGGAAGCTGACCACAGATCTGAGGCATACAGCAGGGAAGTGGGAGGGGAAAGGGTCAAAACAGGGGAGGGGCGATCACAAGACTAGGTGATGGTTCATGGGTGTTATGGTGTGGGAGAACTATGGGAACTACACTTGAGGGGAGATACCAGATACTGTCCAAAAATAACAATGATGTAAGAAAAAAAAAATGAATAGTTAAAAAAAGTAGGAATTAAAGAAAATAAAAAAGTAGGGTTTCCAAATCATTTATCTGTAAAATTAAAAGTTTATCTATTGAAATATTTATATTCTTATTTTTAATTTCTTATCTAATTGTGTTGGTTAGCATTACAAAATAAGATTTAATTTCAACGAAGATAATAAGCATGCTTACCTTTCTGATTTTAATTTCTAGGCATTCAACATTAAGCATGACATTATTTCTTAAATTTGAGAGTTGATTTTTTGTATAATCATTTTAAGGAAATGATCTTTTATTCACTTTTAAGCATTGAGAAAATTGAGAAGTGGAAGCTGAGTTTTATCAAATACCTTTTTGGATTGATATTGAAATAATCACAATAGATTTCTTTGGACAATTATATATTAAAGTTTATGTATTAAAGTAGAAAAGTTGTAGATATATATGATTTACTGTTATTTCTTTGCTTCATATTTCATCTTGAATTTAGAAATCTTCAGACATGTTAATAAAGGTTAGCCATTACTTTTTCATTTATTCTTGGTAGGATAGCACTGTGTATCAGTGTCTCTTTCTGCTTATAATGGCTATATTCCTTATCTATAATAAGGAAGGAAGAGAAAAGGCAGGATGAGTGTAAGTTATTATCTGTCCTTTCATTTTAGCTAGTGCCAATGATTTGACTACTAATTTATACCCAGTTCCATCCTGGAATAGATAAAATACGAATTCCCTTAAAATATCTTTGAAATTATGTCAAAAGTGGTTACTATTACAAACCCTGAAAAAGATAATAAGTTAAGTTATGTGAATTATTCTTGATTTCATTTTTAAGATATGTCTGTGGAGGCAGTCTCAAGGGCTGGGGAGAAAAGAAGAAAATATGATTTGGGGATAAGACCCTTTAAGTTCTTGGTAATGATGTGGGAGGAGTTCTGAGATCTAAAGATTCTACAACGTTCAACTAAGTTTCCAGTAATAATTTTCTGTCTCTTCATTATGGGGCTAGACTTGTATCAAGACTGATAAAGAAGCATTATTTAACCCATTTAATGTTTAACAGCATAAATAACAGAGACTATGCTTTTCCTAGAACTGCCTGTGTTTGAGAATCTGAGTAGTATGTAAGTAGATGTTTGCATTGTCAAGTGTGCATAATTCTAATGCTGAGGTGTTATCTCTATCTCTAAAACTAATTGTTTGCAAATGCTAAATCTCTTATAGACGGCTGAGTTACTTCAAATAATAGTGATTTTAAAAAATGATACAAGATTGGCTGACAAGTCAAATATATAAAGGGTTATTTCTTCCTTGAATAAAAATGAGTTCACTTACCAGGTGGAAAGTTAAATAATTTTAAAGAAAATAACTTCATATAATCTTGAAAGTTGACTTTCACAAGCAGAAAGTATATTAGAATGAAGTACCAGGAAATTGATTTAGAAACTCAAGTACAGAAGTAATGGAAAAGGTCTTATAATCATGAAAACTAGTTCTAAATGTAATGTTATGTAGTTAAAAAGACTTTTTAAAGAACGGTTTTAATTTCACAGCAATTGAAAGGAAGATACAAGAATTTCCTATATACCCCTGTCCTCCACAGATGCATAATCTCTCCATTATCAGCCCCCTCCACCAGACTGGTACATTCGTTACACTGCGCATTGTACTGGTGCATTTGTTCCTGGTACACTGATCAACCTACATTGTCAGACAAAGTCCATGGTGTACCTTCTGTATGTCTGGACAAATGTATAATGACTTGTGTTGACCATTATAGTACCACACAGAGTAGTTCACTGATCTAAAAGTCCTCTGTGCTCTATCTATTCATCTTTCTGCCCACCCAAACCTCTGGCAACCATTGAATTGATATTTGTACTATCTTTATAATTTTGTCTTCCCCAGAATGTCATATTGTTGGAATCATAGAGTATGTAGCCTTTTCAGATTAACTTCTTTCACTTAGTAATATCTAATTGTTTTTTCCATGTATTTTCTTGGATTGATAGTTCATTTCTTTTTAGCACTGAAGAGTATTTATTCCACAGTCTGGATATTCCACAGATTATTTAATAAACCATCTACTGAAGGACATGTTGGTTGCTTCCAAGGTGGCAATTATGAATAAAGCTGCTGAAAACACGTGTTGAGGTTTTTTTCTTCTGGACAGCTTTTCAACTAACTTGAATAAATATCAAGGACCGTGATTCCTCAGTTCTATGTAAGAGTTTCTTTTGCTTAGCAAGAAACCACCAATTTGACTTCCAAAGTGACTGTGCCATCTTTTTTTCCTCCTGAAATGAGTGAGGACTCCAATTGCTCCAAATCCTCAGTTTTCTATATTTTGGCTATTTGAATAGGTATGTAGTGGTAAAGACAGTAGTTTCAATGGTAGTTTCAATTTGCAATTCCTTAATGACATACAATGTAAAAGAACCTTTCATATACTTGTTACCTTATATCTTCTTTGCTGAGATAGCTGGTAATGTCTTTAGCCCATTTTTAAACTGGTTTATTTGTTTTCTTATGACTCAGTTTTAAGAGTTCTTTGTGTATTTTGGATAATGGTCCTTTGTTAGATGTGTGTTTTTTTTTTTTTTTTTTAGTGCTCCCTCTTACCCCCAATGCCTCCCCCACCCCCCACTTCGTGGCTTGGTTTCTTACTCTCCTTAGATTGTATCTTGGGTGTATCTAAGAACTAACTTTGGTGTAATTAAGGGCTAACTAACTAACCAAGGTAATTTAGATTTTTTTCTATATTATTTGCTAGGTATTTAATAGTTTTGCATTTTACATTTAGGTTATGATCCATTTTGAGTTAATTTATAAGTGGGATGTAAGACTTGCACTAGATTGATTTATTTTTGCATGTGTAAGACTGGTAGTTCTAGCACCGTTGTATTGTTTTTGTTTCTTTGTCAGGGATTAACTATATTTATATGAATCTATTTTCTGGGTACTTTATTCTATTCCACTGGAATATTTATTCCTTCATTAATACCATGCTGTCTTGATTACTGTAGATTATGGTGAGTCTTCAAGTCAGGGAGTATCAGTTCTTCAACTTTGTTCTCCTTTATTTATGGGTCTTTTGCTTCTGCGTATAAACTTTAGAATCAGTATGCCAATATTAACAAAATAACTCACTTGAATTTTGATTGCAATTGCATTGAATCTATAGGCCTGCTGGCAAGAACTGACATCTTTCATAGGTCTTTTAAATGTTGAGAATTGCTGAAACTGAAATAATTTGACAACACGATATAAAAGTCAATTTCCTTTATTTTATTTTTTTAATGCTTAATTTTTTTTAATATATATTTTTATTGTTATTTATGTCTTTTACATTTTGTATTCCCCTTGGGTAGCCCACCACCAATTCACCCGTGATCCATCTCCATGGTCCCTTGGGTTCTTTTCTATTCCATTTTGTGCCCTTTTCCTTCCTTCCCTCTGCCTCCCTCCTCCCCCCCCCCACTGATTGTCTCTCTCCCACCCGGCCTCCCTATAGTCTTGTTATAAGTGAAACCATTCGATATTTTTCTCTTTCTTTCTGGCTTATTTCAGTGAGTATGAGCCCCTCTAATTCCATCCATGTCGCTGCAAATTGCATGTGTTTATCTTCTTTCCATGCTGAATAGTATTCCATTGTGTATATGTACCACATCTTCTGGATCCAATCATCTATTTTTGGACATCTGGGTTGCTTCCATACCTTTGCTATTGTGAACAGTGCCACAATGAACATACGGGTGCATGTATCTTTTCGGATTAGTGTTTTTGTATCCTTTGGGTAAATTCCCAAAATTGGGATTGCTGGGTCGTATGGAAGCTCCATGTTTAGCAGTCTGAGGAATCGCCATACAGCTTTCCATAGTGGTTGGACCAATTCACATTCCCACCAGCAGTGTAGAAGAGTTCCTTTTTCTCCACATCCTTTCCAGCATTTGTTGTTGCCTGTATTTTTAATGTGTGCCATCCTCACAGGTGTGAGGTGGTATCTCATAGTGGTTTTGATTTGCATTTCCTTGATTATAAGTGATGTTGA
>PVIJ01016979.1:0-31002 GCA_004024925.1 Scalopus aquaticus | reverse complement strand
GAAAGCTGTATGGCGTTTCCGCAAACTGCTAGAAATGGAACTTCCATATGACCCAGCAATACCACTACTGGGAATATACCCAAAAGACACAAAAACACTAATCCGAAAGGATACATGCACCCGCATGTTTATTGCAGCACTGTTTACAATAGCTAAGGTATGGAAACAACCCAGATGCCCAAAAATAGATGACTGGATCCAGAAGATGTGGTCCATATACACAATGGAATACTATTCAGCATTCAAAAAGACAAACACATGCAATTCGCAGCAACATGGATGGACCTAGAGGGGATCATGATCAGTGAAATAAGCCAGAAAGAAAGAGAAAATTATCGAATGGTTTCACTTATAACAGGAATATAGGGGAGCCAAATAAGAAAGCAACATTCAGCAGGGAAGGAGGGGAGGGGGAGGGCTCAAGAGGGGGAAGGAGGGGAGCACGGAGGACTGTGGTGATGGCTCCACGGGTGAACAGGTGGTGGTAACTTATGGGGAATACATAATAATGTAAAAGAAACGAATAACAAAAATAAATATCTATTATATTAAAAAAAAAACAAAACGTGGGGAAGAGCCTTCGTGGCAGCCTTATTCAGAACATCAAAACCCAACACAAATACAACTCAAACATTCATCATCAGGAGGGTGTAAACCAATTTGTATCAGTCACCCAATAAGCGGCCACTCAGCAATAAAAGGGAATGAAAGCAGAATATATGCAAACAACATGGATGGAAAGTGGAAGAAGCCATATACAAAAAAGGTAAATATTATGTATCTCCATGTTTATAAAATCCAAAACAAACAAAACTGATTTGTTGTGATAGATATCAGAAATTGGGAGTGGTAGGAATTGACTTGGAAGGAAAATTTTCTCAGGTTAAAGACATTTTCTATATCTTGATTGGATAGGAGTTACTTGGATGTATGTGACTATCAAAACTCATCGAACTTACCATCTGTGCATTTTATATAAATTTTACTTTAATTCAAAAACACATTTTATTTTAGAATAGTTAATGAAAACTTTTAATAATTTTCACTAAGATGAGAAATGAGTGCCTGGAGCCCTTTTCTTCCAAGCAGAATCAGTGATAATATTGGTATACATATCCTTCATTTTTAATGAACATTTTCCCTTTAGTTTCAAAATCATACTGTTAATTGAAGAACATACTTAAAAGCAGAAAGAAACAGAAAGAAAAATAATGAAACTTTTTTTCCAAACAGAGCCACTATTAATATTTTGGTATATGTCTTTCCAAAACTTTATTTCTACTTATATTTATAATTTTTAAAAAATTTATCTGAAAAACTTCCTCCGTCAATATTTTTCACTGGATTGTTTTTACTGGCTTAATAGAAGAATTCTACCATATGGATACACCAAGATGTATTTATTCAATCCCCTATGAACAGACACCTAGGTTTCGCCATATTTTTATAGTAATACTGAGTAATACTGAGATAAGGACCCATGCTACCCTTTATTTGCACATATTCCTGACTATTTCCTGAAAATAAATTTTAAGCAACATTATTATTGAGTCAAAGGCTTGGTGCATTTTATGATGTTTATTAACAAATGCTGAATCTCCCTCCATAAAAACTGTATTCACTTATAGTCCTATTAAACATAATTATTATTTACCTTATTTTGTTCTGCAACATTGGCAAAATTGTATACTGTCAATTTTTTTGTCAGCTTTATATAAAAAAATGGTAACTCACTGTTGTTTTCATTTGACTTTCACTGATTTTTTTTGTGGGGTTCAACATTTTTCACATTTTTTGGCCACTGGTACTTTATAAATTTTTCATTGGCAGATTATATTATTCATCTGTTTCTCCATTGTCATGTTCACTTTCTTATCGATTTCTTATTGATCTTTATATATTAAGGCTTGCTCTTTTATTGTGTGCTACCCAAATTTTCCCTCTTTTATCATTTGAATTTTAATTTCCTTTATGATAAATTTGCTAGGCAGTTTAATTTATATATTGCCAAATCTACCAATTCTTCTCAATTTTTCTTAAAATCATCCATTCTACTTAATAATAGGAAAACGACATATAAATCTTTACATTGATTAGCTCAGACATGACCTAGAAAGATTCATATTCAGAGAGCATAAATTGCTGATTAAGGCCAGGTAAAGAAACAGGGGAGGACTTGCTGGGGAAAACACCCTACCAGGACCTTTCGCCTGTCTAATGAAAGCAAGCTTCATTGACCAGTGTAAGTCTGGTCTGCTCCCCCTGAAACTTACATAATGTTATAATATAATGTTACTTCTATAAAACATTCAAAAATTAAGTAGCGGCTACTCACTCGTCCTGCCCTAAGCTTCACCAGGGAGGGCAGGATGACCATCCTGGAGGATTGTTAGACGCTGTAGAAAGGGGACAGTAGAAGTCTGGAGCCTGCTTCAAACCCTTTCAGCAACTTCAAGGATTAGGTCTCAAATATGCACAACCTCAAAGGTCCACTGGCCTGATGGAGGTCACACTAATCTATTTCTCTGTCTTGCTGTGCAGCACTCTGAGACCAAGTTTCTTGCCAAATAATTGCCATAGAGTCAGCTCACTTCCTGTGGCGCAGGGTACCAGATGTGTCCCTCAGGCCACTCATTACCTAGACTGACCCCAGAAAGGATCATTACTGTCATTAGAGTAAGTGGTTTTATCACTGATGCCTAATTACTACTCAGCGCACTAACGATTTGCATGTCATTACATACGTGACCAATTAGTTCTGATGTAAGTTCCACTGATTCCCAACACACTGTGCCCCTGAGTTTGGTTTGCGATTTGTTCCTGATGTAGCAGGGCCTTTTGACCAACTTCACCTAACTGGTTTTCCACTGACCCCAATTGTGATGAACTCTTGAGGAATTACAAAGCCGAAGTTCATTATCTGTTCTTAGAAATCACTTCCATGGCTTCCATGTCTACCCATAACAAACCCCTGAGTCAGATTTAATTCCAAATCAGTGGTGTAGTGCATCTAGCATATTAAGAACTTAATATAAATGTGCCAAGGAAATGAGTGAGGGGAAAGATTCACAATACCCAGGCCAGTCTGTAATGGCAATTGTGAATGGAAAATGTAATAGAAATAAGCACTCCAGACATGTATTGATTACATATAATATGTAAATGAAGGCTGTTAGTATAACGCCCCGCCTGGTTATCTTTAATAGATGCCCAACAACGTTTTGTTAAACTTAAGTCTGAATAGGGCATCCCTGGTGGCACAGGGGTTAAGTCTCAGCACTATGAAGCTATCACCAGCCACTGCAGCATGAGTTAGATCCCTGGCCAGGGAGCTTACCCACAGGGCGCAGCAGACCTCTCCTGTCTCCCCGCTGCTCCCCTCAGCAGTGTATTTCAGTAGATCCACCTGTTCTGCTCCCCACTCTGTCTCTGGTGAATCCTCTCACCCTCCTACACCTCTGGCCTACACCCCAGCTCTTGTATGCATAAACAAATAAATCTTTAAAAAAAATAAAGTCTGAATAACATAGGCATTAAGGAAACAGGAGAAAAGGAGACATTTTCTTCTGCTTTCTTAATTATATTCTTTACCCTTTTGCTACTCAAAGTGAGGCCCAGAGACAAAGAGGTTAGGCATCCTCTGGGAGCTTCTTGAATATGCAGAATCTTGGAAATATACTAAATCAGAATCTGCATTTTAACATTTTCACAGGTGACTTATATATACATTAAAGTTTGAACAGCACTGGTCCAGACTTAATTAAGAACAATTAAAAGAAAACATAAATTAAGAATTGCTATACTGGTACAGCCCAGGAAATGCCTACATAGGTATTTGATTCTTACTGATACCATCTAGTATTTTTATGGTCTCTCTCCTCAACAGAGAACAATCTACTATGAATATTAGAAGCCTTTGCTGGAGAATAACTGTATCTTATAGGCCATTCATTGCTAAGCTTGATCTATTTCTACTGAAATTATTTGCCTCTCTCCTGCCCAGTTGAAGTCAATAATGGCCATTCAAAGACCACGTGAGTTCCCTACAGTTGCTCTCCACTAGCTCAGAATTTTGTTACTTGAAATAGTTTGGGATCAATGCAGACTTGGAAATTTTTCTAGGTGCTTTTATTTCCAAACTGAAATTTTAATGAAAAATACACATTTCAGAGTTTGCCCTTGAAGAGATTCTACTCTTTGTTATTCATTCATTCATTCATTCAACAAATATTTAGTAAAGATTACTAGCTAGATGTACAATGACAAGCCACAAAGATCAAATATGGGACACTGACAAGTAAATAGTTCCAATGTAATTCAATGTGCTAAGTGGTATGATGGGAGAGGTATTAGGTTCACATAATATATCACCAATGGCTGATCATTTTTATAAACCAAAATTTCAGATGTTTTGACCTAATATGTGAAAGACCCAGGAATATCAGGGAAGGCGTCCCTAAAAAGTGATGATTAAGCTGGGACCTTAAGGGCAAGTTAAAGCTGGTCATGTGAAAAAGGACAGTGGGAAAAACCTCATCATTTCTACATACAAAGTACCCCTCATTTCCTATCTCTAAACTGATTTTCTGACCACACATAAAGGCCTGTCTCATCACTTTATCCTTTTCATGAGTAGTTCATGTATTTTTATGACAAAACATCACTGTTGCTTAGAAACCACCTCTTTCCTGTTATGGCTGCTACCTAGTCAATTATTTTAATTAATTTCAAACAGTAAACATAAATAGTCAAACAGTCTTAGGCTTGTTATTAAAGTAATTAGACATTCTGCAAACTTGGTGTAATTGCAGCATTGACCAATTTATTCTTTGAAGAACACTTTATCTAAAAGACAGTCTCTCTATTCCAAGCAATGCTTAGAACATTTCTGAAATAAGAGCTTCCTCTGAAACCAGGAGGAAATTAAGGAATTAGTTGCTGGAGAAGTCTGCACATTAAAAAGAAATAGATTCAGAGTGAAGGAGATGAGGATAAGAATATCAGATGATTAGAAGTGAGGTCAATTCTACTGCAAATTCAAACCACAGAGTAAATGAATCATATTTAAAGTATCTTTACTAGAATTTGCTGGGACATTTTAACCTCCAACATATTTGATAGTGAACACTTAGATTAATAGTCAGCAATATCTTATTGTGATAATGATATTGAATAAAATCACAGACTAGTAGACACATATATAAATGAACATACCCACACACAAATATTTTAATAACTAGTTATGTCACAAATACCTGGCTAACCAAAAAGTTGTTTAGTTAGTTATAGTGATAGTATGCATGGAGCCAGCTTTTACCAGCTTGTGACAGCTCATTGTTAAGCTTCCAGGAATTTTTCAAGCCAGCTGTTAAATACAACCATTATTAAATAATGTAAAATCAAACAATGGTCCAAGTCCTACAACTTACACAAAAAGCTAACAGGATACACTCTTGCAATCAGTAGTGTTAAATGGAAACAGTTTCAGGTTAGTAATATAATTTGTATGAGGATGAGAAACACTTTCACATATGCCAGATATCAGATTTAATAACAAGAATTATGCTGAGAAAACAGTATTGGGTGCAGCTCTATTTGTCAAATCATGGTTGAATTATAACCATGGTTTGGATACTGATGCAAGAATTTGGCAAAAATTAACAAATTCACTGTGTGAAAATCAGCTGGCTGCAGACTTTTTCAATAGAGTATTGTATTTTCCTTTTTTTCCATAAATCATGTAGCACACAGCCTTTATAGTAATAACATTTAAACAAACTATGCATGTATTTTTCCCCTGGAGAGCTGGTTGTGAAACCTTTACCAGGCGACCAAATTCAGGCCATCTTTCAAACGGAGTGAAAGTGCTCTGATTCACCGAGATGGGCCTGCCAGCCATCACTGCCACCCGCATTGTAAGACATCAGTCAGCCAGGCTCCCAGATCAGACTGGCCAGTGGACAAATTCTAACCAGTGGCTTTTGACAGTTTAGAACAATTTGTGATCAAAAGTAATGGTGATTAGAAACAGTTTGTGTCAGACTGGTGGAGAAATTGAGCAACAAATGGCTATTTGCACTGGACAATATTCATTCAAATCAATAATTTAAACAACATAAGCAACTGTAGGTTTGACCTATGGCATTTTGGCCTGTTTGAGAAGCTGCCAATCTGGGCTTTTATGCACAGTTGTTGGCTTGTGTGTGCATGTGTTTTGGGTTGGAGGGCAGGGTTGATTCTGCGTTTGGGTAAATACATTTTGTATAGAATTTTGTGTGTATCTGTTTTAAAGAATATTACTGAGCTATAAAAAGAAAAATGAACTTTTGCCATTTGCAACAACATGGATGGAACTAGAGGAGATGATGCTGAGTGAAATAAATCAAAAGGAGAAAGACAAATACCAAATGATCACACTCATATGTGTAATACAGAGAAACAAAACAAGGAACTGACAGAACTAAACCAAACCAAAAGGTAGAAATGACTGCAGAACTGAGGCAGCTAAAGGGGGTGAGGGCTGGGAACAAACTGGGAAAGGAGTCTTCAGGTTTTTAAGTGATGCTTCTAGCTATAAGAAGGACACATACATGTGTGTGTACACACACACACACACACACACACACACACACACACAATCATTCAGAATACCACAGCTACAGGTCCAGTGAAGAGGTTCTCATTAGGGGTAAAAGCAATTGAAAATTTAATGAAACACTTCTGTTCTTGGTGTTTCCCAGTAGGATATAACTGCTACCTTTTATGAATGGGAGGGAGGAAATAGATGACACACTCAACACTGTCTTAAAAAATCCTGAATATCTTTCTAGTCAGTATATTTGAGTAAAGCCTACATTTGCACTGAAAAATTAAATGCAGATTTACTGAAGATTTAACCAGCAGGAAATCTGACTACAATCAGTGAGGGGGGAGGGGAGGGAAGGAGGTATGGAGGATGGGTGAAGAAGAAGGGGTTTAGGAGGTATCTGCATATTCCAGCACTTTTCAAATCTGTGTCTTTCTATGCATTTTCCCATAAATGTGTTTCATCCATTCATTCAAACTTTCTTCATTCATTCAAAAAATATGCATGCAGTAAGTACACTGTGTCTGTACTATGCTAGGATATGATGCCAGGTATCTTGGAGTTCATAGCACACACTAGTTGGGAAGACAGACAATAAACAAATGAATAAAAAATAAAGAATTTTAGGAATGCTACAAAGAAAATAAACACGAAATTGAGGGAAGCTACCTTGACAAAGAATGGGCAGGGAAAGTGCTTATAAGAAGGTGCCACTTTGGCAGCGATCTGAAGAATGAGAATGATGATATTTCACCTAGGGAAAATTGCAAACACAAAACTCTTGAGCTGGGAAAAGGTATCAAAGAACAGAAGTGAAGCTGATGGAGTATAGTAGGCTAGTGGGAAAGCGCAGTGAGAGATGAGATCAAAGAGTTAGGTGAAGGCCAGATCATATAAAGCTTCGTAAGCAAATACGACAGAAAGCCACTTAAGGGTTTGGAAAAGGAGGCTGAGACATTTTGATTTGCATTTTAAAAATATAATTCTTACTGCTGGGTGATGTATCAAGTAAGGATACCAGTTAGTAGTCTTGGCAATAATATAGGCAAGAATTATCTTCTGCTTTTCCACTTAATGTGTACAGAATACCTTTTCATGTCAAACACTTGCAAATCTTCACCACTTTGAATGGAGCCAGAGCATTTCATTATATGTCTACAGCAATATTTAGTCAATTACTACTCTCTTGTTGGGCATGTGGGCTATTTCCAGTATTTTAGTATTATGATAGGATGAACACCAGTAACATCAATAATTGGGAGAAATTATTCTGACTTGTGCTATTAGCTTCACCACACAGGATCAGACTGGAGGATGTCTTAAATCACTGGTTGGTAAACTATGGCCTGTGGACCCAATATGGCTCTCCAGCTGTTTTTGTAAATAAAGTTTTATTGGAATATACCTACGCTCATTCATTTATATGCTGTCTATGACTGTTTTTGCCATGTGGCGGCAGAGTTCAGTAACTGCAACAGAAACCATGTGGTAGCAAGAGCTTAAAATAATCACCATCTGGCCCTTTTATTTAAAAAAAAATGCTGATTTCTGCTTTAAATTATTATTAGAGAACCTACTATGTATCAGTCTTATAATGAACATTGGATAGACAGAAATGAATGAGGTATTTTCTCTGCTTTTAAGAAGGTTGAAGTGTAACAAGGAAATTCAGATATGGACATTGTTATTTTTCCAATTGCTCTTTTTCAACAATTATTTATGGCGTGCCTCAGTGTGGTTTATTTCATGTGATTTTTCCCCCCTTATCCATGCTAGGCTGAACTCATATCTGTGGGTTTACACTCTTCATCAAATTTGGAAAATGTTTGGCTATTATTTGTCCAAATATTTTTCTGCACTCTCTTTTGACTCTGGAAAAGTGATTATACATCTGCTTTCTCTCTTTTTTTTTTAAAGATTTATTTTTTATTTATACATACAAGCTGGGGCACAGGCCAGAGGTGTGGGGCGGCGAGAGGGCCCACCAGAGACAGAGCGGGAGCAGAACAGGCAGATCAGAAATACACTGCTGAGGGGAGCAGCGGGCGAGGCAGGAGAGGTCTGCAGCGCCATGTGGGACTCTCCCCGGCTGGGCGTCGAACTCGCGTCACCGCTGCCGACAGCTCCACAGCGCAGCGCCCAACCGCTGCGCCACTGGGGAGGCCCCTGCTTTCTCTCTTGATAATGTCCCACCATCCTAGTCATTTCTTTTTAATCATTATCTGTCTGTAATTCAGTTTATATGTCTTCCACTCTTACATCTTCAAGTTCAATCATCTTTTCTTCTGCAGTGTAAAATATGCTCCTAAAAGTATCCTGTGACTATTCATTATAGATATTTGTTCACTCTACAAATTCCATTATACTCATTTTAGAGATTTGATTCCTCATTGAGATTATGTTTTTCTTTAGAGTCTTTAACATATTTCTAATAGTTGTTTCATAATCTTTGTATGCTTATTCCATCTATGTTATTTCTGGGTATGATTTTTTTGGACCAACTTTCCCTGGTTATACATCCTTTTAATGAGGAGCTTATTTTAGCAGGCAGCTATTTTACTTGTGGATTGGCTTGATAATTTTATGGCTTTTTGGAAAAACTCTGTTGGGTGAAGTCAAGAATAGCTTTAATTCTAGGACTATTTAGATCGGCGATGGAGATCTGATCACTTTGGTGGTGAATTCACCTGCCGAAGAGCCTGGAAGCCCAGAGCTGTCTGACAAAAGCCTGCGCTCCTAGCCTAGCCAACATGCTTTCCAGACACAGGGCTCCCGAGGCATGGGCAGTGGCGCCAACTGGAGTCACCAGTTGGCTCTGGGATGGTCAGAGAAGACCTCGCTGGGCAGCGGTACTTGATCTGGCCCTGGAGGGAGGCCAGCACTCAGACCAGCAGAGGCGGAAGTAGAGAGCCTTCTAGAAAGAGACAGTCCCAAAAGCACGATTGTAGCAGTGGCAGTGCTCAAGGCAGGAGTTTCTGGGACAGTGAATTGTCCATCTGGGCTGGGTTGGGAGAGTGAAAATAAGGCAAAAGGCAGCAACAATTCTGTTACTTCTCAGTGATGATGGCTGAGGCATGGCCACCTTGGGGAAGCTTTATGCTACTTCAAGATCTGCATGACTCCACATGGTGACTCAACAAGGCTTGGGTGGACAAGCCAGCAATGCAGACCCACCTAGCCCATTATCTGAACTGGAGTCACAGCCGAGGGCTAATGGGGAACACATAATGTGTCATTTTTAGTTCAGCTTCTTGTAAAGCAATAAATTGCTTTGAAAATACAGTACTTATGCAAATGTGGTATTACTATCAGTTACCACATTTGCATAGCCATCTGCTCCTTTTTCAGAGCTAAGCTCAGAAATCTTTCCATTCCCAGAGACTAGAGGAAGCCTTGCAATACCTACCCGGCTATGCACCGCCAACAGTCTTCCAGGATGGTTAGCAAGCAATCATATGAACATTGAAACAAAAGCTATCTAATATAGTAATTAATAGATTTTCAATTAGTTAATGTCTTGCGCTTAGATTTTGTACATCAGTTCTAGCCAGCCTCTGTAGACTCTGCACTGTAGTCGCCTGGACACTGCCTCTGCCTCTTCCCATCTACTCAGAGCCTAGCAAGGTGGAAGCAGAGATCGACTCATTCATTCAATCAGCCAACAACTTTGATTGTCTACTATGTGCTAGACACCGCTTTAAGAGTTGGAGATATAGCTAATAAGACAAACATTCTTAAGAGATATTATATTCTAGTGGGGGAACTAGAAACAAGCTGATGGAAAACATAATGTCAGGTAGCGACAGTACATGAAAAAATAGAAAGCAGGACAGAGGGACAGCATGGTGATCGGCTGCTCCATAGAGACAAGGCTTCAAGTTCTTGCTGATGAAATGGCATCGAAGCAGAGGCCTGGAGGGAGTGCGGGAGCGAAACACACTCGCATGGGGGAGAGAGTGCTCCAGGCAGAGGGTGAACAGTACGTGAAGAGTGTGCAGAGGAGAAGTTTGCCTGGCATATTCCAAAAAGAGCAAAGAAGATAGCGTGTCTGGATCATAGTGAGCAAGGAGGAAGTGGTAGGAGATTGTCAGGAAAGCAGGCAGTCACCTAGTCACACAGACTGTGGGAAGAAGCTTGTCTTTCACGCTGAGAGAAGACGACACTAAAGGTTTTCAGCAGTGAAATAAAATGTGACAGCAGAGGTTTTCATTTAACTTTTTGGAATGGGGTAATTTTTTAAAGTTCCTCCATTGAGCCTAATGGGCATTACGGGCTGAGAATCATTGCTCAGCAAGATTACTGTGTCTGCATTTCGAGAACAGATTCTGGGCAGAGGCAGCAAGGATGGAAACAGGACTGGCAGTGCGGAAGCCATTGCAATCATCCAGGCTCGCATTAGGGGGACCTGAGAATGGGTGGGGCGAGTGTCCCTGCCACCCTGGGGGCTGCTGCCGCAAAGCCGGTGACGTCTTCAGTGTTCTGGCCCCTTAGCCTTTCTCTCTACAGCTGATGCCCGTGTCTCGTGCAGACCCAGAGAATCCCCCCAAACCAAAAAGGGGGTCTTCGGGAGTCTCAGTTATACATTCCAGGGACCTCAGCGTGAAATCCTCCTCTAGGGCAATGACAAAATTCTGAGAGCCAAAATTCTTTTTTCCTGTGGTTTAGCCCCACCGCCCAGATTAACCTAAAGCTCTGGCATCAAACGCTGGTCTGCCTGGCATCCGGCTATACAGCCCCCCCCACCCACCGATTCATCCTGACCTGTCCTTTCCTCTAAAGTCTAATTTTAATCGTGGACACTATTGCGCGCCCCTCCGGTTCCACGCTGTTCTCAGCACCTGGTATCAACAGACTCAACCCTCGCCACAGCGCTGGGAGGGGCCTACTCTAACAGATGATATAACTGAGAATCAGATAGTCAAGTAAACTTGCCCAAAACCACACTCTAAGTGTGAAGGCTGGAATTTAAACCTCTAGGTCCATGGGATTCCAGACTGTGCTTTTAATCACTTAATTTCTCCTGTTCTAGAACCCAGTCCTCAGGAGAGATCTAGAACCTACTGTAAAACACTTTGACCTTACTGCCTCCTGGATTGCTTCCCGTCTGCCCTTCCACAGGCAGCACTTTTCCTCTGCCTCTACCACCCAGAACGCCAAGCCAGTTGGATATGCCCAGGCTTTTTGGCTTATGTTTCAAAGACATAGCGGTACCAAGTTTCTGGTTATCTGCCTCTGGATGGGGTGAGTGTCTCAGCTAGACAACCTCATCCCCTGCAGCAGCACCTCCTTGTCGCCCTCTGGGAAGTTCAGTTTGCCCTTACCTCTGAGAAGCCAAGAAGACCCACTGGAAGGGACAGTGGCTCTTTCTCCTCTTAATACTGTCATCTGCGCCCTGGAGAACGTGAACGTCTAATGGCCTCAGTAAAGCTGAAACTCCATCAGCAGCTCAAATCTTTCTGCATCTCTGCCAAGTGGAAGCAATGTTTTCCCCAAGGTTCACCCTTTTCATCCCAGTTCTCCCTACCTATCTATGAATCCATCCAGATAGATTCTATTTGTCTCTCTGTCTATGACTCAATCTATCTAGATAGTACAGATACACTATCTAGTATCTATCTTCCTGCACAGGGCTTCCACAAATATTTTTACATATTAACACTGCATTATGTGGTGGTTTATCTGTATGCAGCTGATACAATGCATTTGGAGAGAGAGCTCCTTGAAGTCTTCCAAATTGTCTGGGTTTGAACAGCAGTCTTGAGTGGCTCCAGACCCAGCAAAGTGTGTGCACGCACAGAAGGCTAGAGCACGTAAGCTGAGCACCACCAAGTGATTTATTTAAAACCTCCCCAGAGACAAATTAAAAACTGTTCATATAAAATATGAGCAAAGAAAAGTGATTGGAATATAAACTATTAAGAAAGCTGGGAGAGAACCTAATTTGTGTCTGACGTGCAGCATTAAAACTGTAATTTATAAATGAATTTTGTAAAGCCCAGAGTTTACTGCAACTGGCTATAAATATATGGAGAAATAATTCATCTTTTTATGTAAAAAGAAAAAAAGTGCTTGGATGGAAGGCCCACTGGCTGGTTTGCTCAAAAAGCTGCTCTGTGCTTTTTGTTACAAGTAACGGTGGGTTTATTTTCTAGTATTTTCTTTATTTTTAGTCCAAAATTCATCTATGTGTCATGGGTCTGATAAAAGCCTTTATACAGAAAGGAATCTGTCACTACAAGGGACACTGAGGTGACACTGGGGGAGTCAATACTGGTCTCGGCCGGTTCCTGCACTAAGTAACAGAGATGTGTGGGATGGACTCAAGGCACCGGCGCCGCCATTCTCTGTAGTCAAGGAAGCAGCACCCATTCTCTGTAGTCAAGGAAGCAGCACGTATTGGTTAAAGGTTGGCCTCCTGCTCTCCCCTGAAAACAATCTCCAAGCAAGCACTTGGCAAGCCTAAACCTGCGGCTAAGTCAAGTATAATCATTTTGCCTTTCAATCTTGTCTATCTCTATCTATCTGTCTCTTACCTCAAGGTTCTTTCTTTCTTTCTTTTTTAATCCTACCCCAGTGACAATCTTTTCAACTGGCTTGCTAAATGTCAAGGTTGCTTTCCTCCCTACTTTCCTTCACTCTCCTCCTTCCACACCCAAACCAGCAGTTGGTGTGGGTTTAACAAATGCAAATTCACTTCAGTATTAGCCTAAATTAAACAAAGCTGAAAAGAGCTCGCTTCTAACTAAAATTACATTTGTAGGAGCTATAGAAAGATGCCAGTGAATTTACCGGCTACCCTTAGCAGGGATTAGCCTGCTGTAACAGATTGGAGAGTCAGGTACACCTGGGTTTTGTAGGAACTGTGCTATTTTAATTGCCAATTTACTCTGTACAATTATTGTGAGGATTAAATTAGATGATGCATATAAGGTGTCGAGCACAGTACCTGGCATAGTAATAATAGCAATTCTTATTCTCAATCAAGCCACTAAGGGCATTCTCAGGAAGACTTCGCAGCAAGGAGCACTGGCTGTATGATAAACAAGACTACTCTGTTCTCAAGTTTCTCACCAACTAGCAGGACAGAACACACGTGTACACATGTATCTGGAACATGAGACAGTAATAATAAGCTTTATATGAGGGGGTCACAGAAGGAGATGAGGAGGGAAGAGACGAGAAAGGGTGTGGCGGGGAAGAAGGGGAGAGGAAGGAGAGGAGAGGGGGAGGGTGAGGAGGGAAGCAAGACAAGGTAAAGGCAGAGAGCACCACTACCACAGAAAATTTCATGGAAGAGAGAATCATGGACAAGAGTCATGAAGGATGGATATTTGTTTCAGATACATCTTGACAGAGAAAATGGCATGATGGTAAAGAATGAGTAGAATGGCTCGCTATATAATAATATCTTTGTTCCCTCTCCCATCACGTCCGACATATACTAGTTGTATCATCAGTATTTGTGCAATGAATGAAAACAAGCTGTAGGACTGTGAGTGATTAGCCTGGGCAGGTAGAATGGTGCGCGGGAATTGTCTCCTCCCCATCCAACCTTGCATTTTCATGCACACGATTCTGTTTCCTTCAGGTATTCGGGGCTTGTGGTCCTCCCCAGCCAGGGTATTCCAGGACAGATTGACTTCTCAGGCGGCTTCATTCCCTTTGACAAGACTCCTTCTCTTGAAAAGACTCAAGACTCTTTTTTTTTTTTTTAAGAAATATAGTGGCCTGAACAGCGCAGCAATGACTTAAATATCACCTTTGTTTCTCAAAGGTGCTGTGTTCTTCCCTAGAAATATTTTGTAAGGCTCCATCACATGTTATAAGGTAAAGGCTATGTCCATATGCTTAAGCACTTTCTGTTTAAGAACAAACAATGTCATGGAATTCAAATAACCGGGTCTCTTTTCTTTACCAAATGCCAAATCATGACATTTGTCTGCATGTTGGTCGCTCCTCTTGTGAGAACTGCAGGCCTTTGAAAATGGCCTATAGATCATCTAGCATTGAAACATATCGTCCTCATTTTACAAAGAACCCAGCCGAGGCTCAAAGAGGTAAAAAGCTATTTGCCCGACGTCATAGATAACTTCCGGCACAACTGAAGATAGCACTCACGAAGTCCCCCCGCTTCTTTGCATTCTTGAATCATGTAATTGGAGTTAGTAGTGTTGGTTTCTTTCCTTTCGTTAATTTTATACTCTTCTCCTAAGCCGCTTCTCACTTCCACCATGAGAACAAATGCAGGGAATTTCATCCAAACTAAGATGTTAGTGATGCCATCTGATATTTAGTCTTCAAATCTGAGAATCTTAAAAAACTTGGCTACTAGGGGTGTGGATGACAATTTAAGACCCCTCCTTACCAAGAGAGCTTCAGAATATGCTTCTCTAGAGACAATACGCGTAGCTAACAGATTTCCATATACCTGGCTTCATGTTTTAACTACATCCAAATGACCCTAAGTGAATTAACTTCTCAATGCCTTGGCTTCTTTTTCTGTAAAGTAGGATGATGAAAATGTATCCAAAGGATTGTTTTCAGAATTAAATACAATAATACACATAAAGAGCGCAACAGATGGAGAGGAATCCTCATCTGTACCTGCGATAGATAATTTAGATGATGAGATTTGGATTTTTTAGCTAATGAGATTTAAATGGATTTTAGATTTTGAGCTGATGCTGTTGGGATAAGGCTGTTGAGAACGCTGTGAATGTCTTCAGCGCTTAGAGGGCATGCTAGTCATTAGAGACCGGAAGGCGGGCTGTTGTGGGCAAAACTCTAAGACAGACTCCAGCGTGCCCAGCCACTGGCACGGACCCCTCTTCCCCGACTTGGGCAGAATCTGTGGACATGGCAGGTGTCGCATCTGTGATTATGTTATGCTAACTGGTGAAGATGGACTTTGCAAATGCAATTATGGTCTCTAATTAGTTTGACTTTGAGTTCATCAAAAGGGAGGTCATTCTGGGTGGATGTGATATAATCGGGTGAGCCTTCTAAACAAGGGCATAGAAATCACAAGGGACTATGGTGAATTCACAGGTGACTCGGTGGTGGGTAACCAACCTACGGGGAATACACAATAACGTAAAAGATATAGACAATAATAATAAGAGAGATCAGAGCCAGAAGGCTCTCTCCTGCTGACCTGAATGAAGTAAGCAGCGACCACCGCACATAACTTGGAAGAGGACTTGAAGCTCCAGATGAGGTCACTCCCTGACTATAGCCTGGAGACTGAGCGAAGGATCCTGACTAGACATTCCCTGACTTAACCCGCAGAACCGCGCAATGATGAGCGGGCATTGTTTATAAGTCCCTGAGTTTGTGCTCATTTGTTATGCATAGTAGGGAGTCTATAAATGCGCTTCTTTTCTACCGCTTATTTGGATTATCTGAGCACTTGACACTTACTCCTGCATTTCGCATCATGGGTTCCTCTTGCCGCCCATGCCACACACCTGACCCTCACTATTTAAGCACCCCAGCACCGCCCTGTCTGCACTCTACCTGGAGGCCGGAGCAGCCCCAGCACCTCTGCCCATGTGGTGGCAGGGATTCACGGGGCAGGCGCTGCACTCGGGAGAGGCTTCTCTACCTCTCCCGGTTCTCACTTTGGTTGGCAACTTTGCTGAGATCTGAGTCCCCCTGGCTCTCCTAGCACTGCACAGCGCCGCTGGAGTGCTTCGGGAAAGATGCCTCTTCTACGCAATGATTTCTCAGCTGCCATTATTGACAGTTTCAAAATGAGCCTGTCGTGGAGGAGCGGCAGCTCCCGAGGGTGCTGTCCTATTACTGCAGTGCCTGCTTCCTGGGGCCGCGCAGAATGCAATCAGTTAATCTTCCAAGTGTTTCTCATGTTTGCTCTCCACAGGCAGGCTCAGAGGCGGACTCTGCTTGATCTCAGGGCAGTGGGCAAAATATAGGGCACATCTGTGCTGGGCCATGGCTCCCGCTTAGTATTTGCAGGAGCCTGCGTGGTCTTGGGCTGAGTTGCTGGCTGGACGTTCTTATCCAGTGCAGGTTGGACACTTGCCCAGTCTGTGGAGAATACTGTCTCTTCAACTCCCCTCAGAGTTCCCCAAGCAGGCTTCTTACTGCAGATGAAGAAATTGAGACTCACTGGGGTTCACTGACTTGCTCCAGTGGCAGAGTCGGGCTAGCCAGACTTGAACCCCCATGTGTTTATAACTGTTCGTCCACTCTAGTGGAGGCGGCCCTCTTGGGTTATGGAAACCTTTGGCTTGGGGATTTGAAGATTCAATTTCTGGTCCCAATTATGCCATTCATTTAATGAATACATGTGGGCAAGTCCTGTGCCTCTGTGAATTTCAGCTTCCCTATCAATATAATGGGAGAGGGGGGAATCATTATGTGAAATGACCTTCCAAGTTAATTCCATTCTGCCTATCAAAAATTTTGTGAAATACATTAAAAAAACGGAAAACAACAAATGTTGGCGAGGATGTGGAAAAAAAGAAACAGTCCTACACTGTTGGTGGGACTGCAAACTGGGTCCAACCTCTATGGAAAGCTGTATGGCGGTTTCTCAAACAACTAAAAATCAGCTTCCATATGACCCAGCTATTCCACTCCTAGGAATATACCTGAAGGACACAAAAACATTAATCCAAAAGGTCACATGCACACCTATATTTATTGCAGCACTATTTACAATAGCTAAACATGGAAACAACCCAAATGCCCCAAAATTGATGAATGGATCAGGAAGATGTGGTACATGTATACAATGGAGTACTATTCAGAAATCAAAAATGATAAACTAATGCAATTCTCAGCAACATGGATGAAGCTAGAAGGGATCATGCTCAGTGAAATAAGCCAGAAGGAAAAAGAAAAATCTCTAATGGTATCACTTATAGGAGGACTATAAGAGAGCCAAACGAGAAATCAGAAGAAGAAAATAGCACACAAAACATAACAAAAGCAAAAACTAGCAGGCAACCACAAATAAGAGACATTCTACAGGGGAGGGGAAGGAAGAGAGACCAAAATAGAGGAGAAAAGAGCACAAGGGACTATGGTGATGGTTCACGGGAGAATTGGTGGTGGGAAACCTATGGGGATACACAATAATGTAAAGGATATAAATTAAATACGTATATATATTTTGTGAAATACACATTAGAGCCTTGATTACCTGATAGTATTGGAATATCATGCTTTGTCATTGTAACTACCCAGGGAACCAAAGCCACTACCAATTTTAATCGATAGACTATGCTAATGAGACAATGAAAATTGATGGTTCATGTCAGGTTGTGATGTATCATTTCTTGTTCAATCAATACATATTTGCTTAATGCCTGTTCTGTCCAAAGAAATGGATTATATGTGCTGTGAGGAATTCAGAATAGCAGGAGAGTACACATTGGTGGTATGGTGGTAAGCGTAGCTGCCTTCCAGAAATGTAGGAGAAAAATCAGCTGCCCTCCTGGAACTCAGTACTAATTGGGGATGGTGGGAATCAACTGCAGATCTGGATTCTAAGGAAGCAATGCAGAAGAATAAATAGGACAAACAGGATAAATTGGGTGATGAGTGGGGTAGTGGTCAGTTCCTGGGTGTGAAGTGCCAGCAATCTGGATGCCACACTTATCCCTGAGGCATCAGTTCACGGTATCATCATCGCGGGACACTTCTCACTGGGCCTCACCTTCCTGAATAGTGAGAAGGTCAGGCTAGGGAGTATTTGGGGGAATTTTTTTGTTTTGGCATTATAGAATTCTATGAGATGAGATCAGACCATATTTAGTAGGAAAAAATGAAGACTCAGTGAATTCAGTATTGTATTCCCAGCATCATTCCGGGGAAGGAGGTACACGGAGCAAGTAGGACTCAAATATTAGTTCTTAGTGAAGGGGAAGAATATCAGTAAATGATGAGGATGAAAGAATCTCAATGCAGATCAGCAGCATAAGTAGAGAGGCAGCAAATGGCCCATTTGTCTGGAATAGAGGGCTCCTCTGAAGAGGAATAAAAATGTGAGTTTTAAAGGAAGACAGAGATAAGGGCTGGAGTCTCAGGAGGACTTGACTGCAGGATAAGTAATTGGCTTTTACACAAGTTTTGGAAACCATAGAAGGTATTTATAGGTTGGTTGTTTGGTTTTAAATAAGGCGATGACATGATGAGAGTGGGAGTGAGAGAAAGCACTAATGGTTGTATGGAGGGAGAAGGGAAGATGAGGCTAGAGGCAAAGGCACCAATAAGCCAGGTGAGAGATCTCAGAGGCTGTACTAGGGCAGGGGGGCTGAAGATAAAAGAATGGGGGTGTTTTGAGGAATTGCTATGAAGGGAGACTAGTGGGGCTGGTTTATGGGAAATGAGGAAAAGGGATGAGGTGAAAACAGTGCGAGAATTTCTCTCAGTGGCACCTGAAAAATGAATATTGAACAAAAAGAAAGCGTCGAGGGAAGACAGATTTCTGAATATTTAACAGAAAGAAAAAGAGAGACATGAAGGGGAAAGACAGATTTGGAGGTGTGCAGGAGCGCACTCTAAGACGGGATTTGAGGGCCGGCAAGACGTCCACACCCAATGAGTAATCAAAGTACTGAGCGGAAGAGCAGGGGCAGGTGTGAGCTGGAACTGGGGATGTGAGTTTATTCATAAAAAGGTAGGGGTTGAAATGGTGGGAAAGACTGAAATAACAGAGAGAGAATATATGGGTACGAAAAGGGTGATGGGAGCAGAAAGGCGGGGGAACTACCAAATTTAAGGGCCGAAAGAAATTGCTCTTGTCCTGCTCAATCTTACAATGACTGGTCCGCGCACACCGGGCCTCTCTCTACTGCTCTTTATCTTCACGTCACAGACATGCCCCACTTGTCCCCATTTTTGAGTGACCTTCTTCTTGACCCCCCCACATCTTCCCATATCTTTTCTCTTACCTAGATACCTCTTCTCAGCCTGACCACGCATCATTCACCATTCTGGCTCCTGCTTTATGGATTTCTGATCTAGAAACACAATCTGAGATTTCCCCAAGGACACAGTTTTGCTCAGTGTCCTCAGCCTCTGCAGTGCGATGCTCCTGACACCCTACTCTATCTTGAGACACTCTTTCCTGGAGCCTTGATTTCTTCTACCCTCCCCAAGTCTACTTCAAAGAATCGGCAATTTTTTGATTGAGAAAAAGAGGTGATAATGAGGAGATATAACTATGGGAAGAAGTTGCAGACCTAAGATAAGAGATCAAAACCTGGATAGACGGTCCTGCCTTTTAAATATCTTTTTATTAGTCACTGGAAAATGTGGTGTTGGGCTTCGTGTTTGACTGCGCTTAGCAACATAAGGACGCGTCATTCATGGACACGATCAACTCTTTTCCGTGTTTTACCCCCCAGTAAATCATATGTGACTCCATCCCCTTTCTTCCTCTGTCTTTCAAGCTGGCAGGCAGAAAGACTTCAAATTGTAGGCAAAAGACAAACAATTCTCAGTGGAGAGCAAGTTTTCTCAGAAATGTTTATGTCGATCTTATAAGAAGTTTAATGAGTGTGCCATTCTCTTCCACAACTTATTTTTTGTTGGTTTTCTGAGAAGATACACTAAAGAGTCTTTAAGTACCAATTTTCACATAAAAAACAAGTCATGGAGTTGGAGGACAACGCTTGGACAAATAAGAAACATCTGTTCAGAGAAGATGAGGTGAGTAGGAGCACAAATATATAGGTCAAGGGCAGGAAGCAGAGCATATCAAGTCAGAAAGCCTTTATCTTCTCAGGGAAGGAAAAGGCTGTCACATGTTAAGAGTGACTGAGGTATGCAGGGGGCTTCGGGTTCAATATGGCAGGTTGGGCATCTGGAAATCCCATGAAAATGACAGTAAAACTATCAATAATTCAACAGGTATGAATGCCCCAAACGAAGGAAACTGTCAGAGGGAACGTCCCTGGATGAGAAACAGCAAACACTTTCTGGAGGACAGATGGCAGACAGAAGAGTGTGGCTGTTGGTAGCGGATGAGGAGACAGCAGCACAGCATCGTGCAAAGGAGGGACCTGATCTGCCTCCCAGGACCGTAGACAGGCTCTGGTCAGGGAGCTGCCAGGGGCCTCCTGCCCAGGGACAGCTCCCTGTTCACTTACCAAAGGCAGAACCGGTCAGGTGATAAGCCCCCTTCAAGCTCCTCAAGTCAGCTCTCCTTTGCTTGATTCTTTAGTACGAATGAAAAACAAGATCCCTGGATGTTGAAGAAAGTATGCAATATAATGAGAAAAAGCAAGGAGACTGTAAATACAAAAGGACCAGCAAAGAGATAATTCAGGAAACAAGAGTCTTAAGGGTGCTGTTAAAAGGAACGATCGGGGCCTCCCTGGTAGCGCAGCTGTTAAGCGCTGCGCTGTGGAGCTGTCGGCGGCGGCGATGCGATTTTGACACCTGGCCAGGGAGCTTCCCACATGGTGCAGCAGACCTCTCCTGCCTCTCCCGCTGCTCCCCCAGCAGTGTGTTTCCGTCGATCTGCCTGTTCTGCACCCCACTCTGTCTCTGGTGAACCCTCTCGCTGCCCTACACCTCTGGCCTGTACCCCAGCTTGTATGCATAAATAAATCAATCTTTAAAAAAACAAAGTCAAACTGCTCAACATGGAGCTCCCATATGACCCAGCAATACCACTTTTGGGAATCTACCCAAAGGACACAAAAACACTAATCCGAAAGGATACATGCACCCGTATGTTCATTGCGGCACTGTTCACAATAACAAAGGTATGGAAGCAACCCAGATGTCCAAAAATAGATGATTGGATCAAGAAGATGTGGTACATATACACAATGGATACTATTCAGCATTCAAAGAAGATAAACACATGCAATTTGCAGCGACATGGATGGAATTAGAGGGGATCATACTCAGCAAAACAAGCCAGAAAGGAAAAGGAAAATATCGAATGGTTTCACTTATAACAGGACTATAAGGAAACCAAATAGGAGAGAGACACTTGGGGAGGGGGGGTGGGAGGAGGGGGAGGATAAGGGCACAAAATGGAGTAGAAAAGAACACAAGGGACCACAGAGATGGGTCACGGGTGAATTGGTGGTGGGTTACCCAAGGGGAATACAAAATGTAAAAGATATAAATAACAATAAAAATATATATTAAAAAACAAAACAAACAAAAAAACAAACAAAAAAAGGAATGATCAGACAATACGAAAGCACTCTACATAATAAAATGATTGTGAAAAATAGGATTAGAAGATACAGTTGATACCATTTCCCAGAAAGTTGAGTGCAAAAGAACAATGATAATAACAGCATTTAGTATAGTGTTTGCTCCACACCAACCACTATACTCCTCATAACAACTATACAAAGAACAAACTACTAGTATCAATTTTATAAATGAAGAAACTGAGATATGGAGAGGACCCAGGTTGTATAGCTACAAGGTAGTGGAGGCAGAATCTGAATCAAGGCTTCTTACTCATCTCCTACTGCTTCCATATGAATAACGCTGAAGTATTACCTCATCATTCTGTAAACTGGAATTCCAGCCAGGCTCAACTGGGGTTATTACTGCTTAGGTTTCACAAGGCTGAAATCAAATTGACGGTCAGCTGGGCTCTTAATGGCAAGCTCTAAGAACAATGTTTCCAAGCTCATTCATATTAGTGACAGAATCCAGTTGCAAGACTGAAATCCCTGTTGTCATGTTAACTGCCAGCCTGGGATCACCTTTTAAAGGCTGCCTGCATTCCTTGGTCCATGGTTCCCTCCATCTTCAAAGTCAGCAAAGGCACATCAAGTGCTTCTCATGCTTCAAATTTCTCTCTCCTCTACCAGATCCTTCTGACCTCCCTCATGCTTTTGAGTCCTGAGTCCACTAGATAATAGAGAATATTCTGTTTTATCTTAAGGTCAGTTGATTAGTAATACATGTCCATAGGCCACTTTGCTAAGTAACATAACATGACCACCAGTATGACGGCAGAGGGGCCAAGTTCATGGGCTCCAGAGCATATACTCTGAACTGTTAAACTCTGATACAAAAAAAAAAATCAACCCAGAAAAACATATTAATTAGGGTAAAGCCACATGGCAGAGTATTACTCAGCAATAATGATGAACTGCAAGGAAGCAGTTGAAATTGAAAATTAAAATGAAATTTTGCGATGATGAAACTGTGCTACAGTTTTATTGTTGTGGTGGCTACAAGGGCGTACATACACTTTTAAAAAGTGCATATGATTGTAACTGCATAATATTCAATAACTTGGTTTTTAAAACTTGCACTAGGAGGTGCAATAGCTGACTAATAAGAATTCCAGAGTATGAGAACCGAGAACATGGAAGGGAAGGGGAGCACAAATCTGCCAGTCCAAAATGTCTTTTTGACAAACAGCTTGTTGCATGGGCGTGGCTCTGAAGGAGGGTTAGAAGTTGCTTTTGATATTTATAAATGAACTTCTCTCAGTGAGGCCTTTCCCAGGAAGCCTTAAACCCCTTACCTCTTTTCCAGGCAGAACTTCCATATGCATTCCTTTGCTCCCCAGTACATGTCCTAACCCAATTTCCCCTTCCTTCCCCAGCCCTCTTGCTTAGCTAAACTTTTGAATATGGCCTCTACAGCCTTGCTGGCGAGTTCTCCATCCTGCTGGCTTTCTCCCCTGTGTCCAGGAGGTATACATGTTATTATTAAACTCCTGTGGACTTTTTCTCTTATCAGTCTGCCTGGTGCGTGTTAATTTGCCAGCCTAGAAGAACCCAGAGGGGTATGGCATGATTTCCTTTGCAAGGAGACAGAAGGAAGGAAATTGTCCCTGAAAAACAAGAGGACAATTTCCCAGAGTGGAAGGACATAAGTCTTTGAATGAAAAGGGTCCACCTATTACACAGAAAAGAATGTAGGATAGCTGACTTGCTCTCTCTCACACACATACCATACATTATTGAGAAATGTCATTAAAAGCAAGGATAAACAGGAGATCCGAAAGACTCCAGAGATACAAAATTGGTCACCTATTAAGAAATAAGATTCAGAATGTCATCAGGCTTTCCCCAAAACAACAACCATCATAGTGACATACTTTTTCAGACATGGACGTTCTCACAAAGTTTATCTTCCTAACTCCCTTTCTTAAGGCATTCCCCGCAGATGTCATCAAGCAAGGTAATGTACCAGTGTAGTCCCCATAGAAAGGGGAGGTTCCATGGTCCCTGCCACACCTATTGAAGGATGGAGCTGAGCATTAGGAGATGCTAAAAAGGACCAGATAAAGGGAACACGGGGCAAAGATTAGGAGAAGACGTGGCGGGGGCACACAGAGCACAGAGACATGTGAAGAAGCCGCGCTTGCTTCTTGGCCTTGGACTTGTACCAGGGACCTGGGGGACATGGAAGGGGTCACTTGGAAGAGACGTGGTGAGAGCCCCGTGGGGGAGGCCGCCGAGGGCAGCTTTTATCTTGACTTGGATTTTGATTTTGCTCTTTTCCTGCTGGGTCCCCACCAGAAGGTGCCTTAGATGTGTGGCAGGCTTTTGGACCTCAGTGGCCCTGCTTTGAGCCAATCCTGTTTGGCTGGGCATTTACCCATGAGGGGATGGGGAACTTTGGGTGTTTCATGGGAAAACTGTTGTGGTGTCATTACTAAAATAAAAAACTAAGCCATAAGTCAAAGATCCAGATAATTAGTTAGGGGACACACCCAAGCCTAGCCACCCTGATCAGTGATACCTGGAGTATAAATAGGACCCTGGTCCCCTCACTCTGTGCAGCAGACCTCTCCGGTCGCCCTGTCTCCCCCGCTGCTCCCCTCAGCAGTGTATTTCAGTAAATTCGCCTGTTCTGTTTGCCACTCTATCTCTGGTGAATTCTTTCATCCCCCGCCTAAGGACAAAGGGAGCAGACTTGGTGTGAGAGAACGTGAATGGAATTAGCATGCATGGAGAGAGAAGAAAGGTTTTAATAAAGTTTTACCAATAAAACACCCCACATTGCCCATCCCCATGTGGGTAAATGCCCAGTCAAACAGGGTCGGCCTGAAGCAGGGCCGCTGAGGCCCGAAAGCCTGCCACAGTCTATGGCACCTTCTGGCGGGGACCCGTGGGAAGGGCCAGAGGGGCCAGGCACGTCTGGGATGAAAGGAGCAAACTCAGAGTACAAGTTGAGGTAAAGACTGTCAGCCTCCTCAGGGGTCTCTCACCCACTGTCTCTTTCAAGTGTCTCTATGTCTCGCCTCCATGTGCCTTCTCCTTCCATGTCTCCTTCCCAGTAGTCCAGAGGTGCAAGTTGGGCCACAGAAAAAGCAGCTCTCCTCTCCGTAGCCCAATTACTTTTTTGTTATATAATTTCACCTGCTGATTGGCTCCACCCCCTAATTCCCAGTAGCTGGTCCATGGCTGCTGCATGTAAGTGGGAGTGGGGAACAGGGTACCTCCCCTAACATACAGACCAAAAAAAAGGACCCCCTAAGATGAAATTCCATGAATTAAAAGTTGAAAGGACTATTAAAAGAACTGAAGCAGTTTGACGCCCATGAACTGTCAAAATGGATTGGCCGGGCCTCCCTAGTGGCGCAGCGGTTGAGCGCTGCGCTGTGGAGCTGTCGGCAGCAGCGAGGAGAGTTCGACGCCCAGCTGGGGAGAATCCCACATGGTGCGGCAGACCTCTCCTGCCTTGCCCGCTGCTCCCCTCAGCAGTGTATTTCTGATCTGCCTGTTCTGCTCCCCACTTTGTCTCTGGTGAAGCCTCTCACCACTCCACACCTCTGGCCTGTACCCCTGCTGTATGTATAAATAAATAAAATAAAAATCTTTTAAAAAAAAAACGGATTGGCCATGGTTTCCTTTGAGATCCCATACTGAGAAATCAATGGGAGAGGACTGAAAATTGAATAGGAGAGGGATAACAGAGGCAGAGCAAAGAGAAGGTCCAGAACAAAGAAGGGGCTTGGGGGAGAAAACAAAGTAATCTCAGAAAGCCAGCTACAATAGTTGTGAACATTACACCAGACAACCTAAAATTAAATTCCCTTTAAAATGGGCAACCAAAGTTTATCAAGGCCAAATCTCATACAAGATTATGATGATAAAACATAAAATAGAAACATCCCACAGACAAGGAAAGCAAGCCAGAAAGACCCGCCCACACAACAGATAAAAATAATATATAATGTATGATTTCAAATTAACCACAAGATATTAAGAAAATGATACAGTACATGAAAGAACAACATATATCAGAATTTAACATCCAGAAAAGAGGTAAAAGAACTCAGGAAAGAATTATAAATAAAACAAATTATTTGAAAAACAAAGATCAATTAGAAGGAACAATGAAGTGAAAAAACACAATGGTGACTTTTAAAATAGAAGAGAAAAAGATACTTTTTAAATAACTTAGAAATGGAGATAAAATGAGTTTGAGAGGGAAAAAATAAAAATATTAATTACAGGCATGGAATACTGAACATAAAGTTAGAGTTCCTAAAGAAGACCAAAGGAACAAAGTAGTGAAAAGTTCAATTGAAAGAAATTTCCTTGACTAAAACCAACTTGAAACTACAGATCGAAAGTGCACACCTAAATCCAACAGGACTAAGGTTCATTTTAGTGAAACTAAAGGACTTTAAAGTCCTTTAAAGAAAGAGAAAAGCCTTTTGGATATCTAGGGAAAAAAGAGTCTTTTATTTATAAAGGAAATGAAATTAGATTATTATCATTTTAAGTCAGAAGAAAGTGGAATAGTATTTTTAAGATAGATGGGACAGAAAAGTGAGACCTTAGGACTCTATGACTTTCAAGTATAAAGGGTCAGAAATTATTAATATGTAATAACTCAAGGGGTAATCTAACTGCTAACTGGAATTAAAGTCTCAAAGATGGACAAAGAGATTTTATTAAATAATCAAGTGGGGAATCAAACCCAGGAAATAGTCTGACAGATATTTATTCTGTGAGAAATGTTACAATAAGTTTGAATTGCATTTATATAGGTAGGAACAGTGAGTCATTGATATTAAAATGTAATTATTCTCACAGGGGAGCTTCTAGTTTTAAGTTGTTTTCACCTTCTAGGGCAGGGAAGGGTCATCTCCAGAACAGTTTTCAGAATGTTCACATTCACATAGAGCTTCCTGAGGAACCTATTAGAGAATGAGCTTTAAACAACACATTCTCACACTCATCTAGATAACTAGAATGAGTTATCTCAACACATTCTCCATAACTAAAGCAACATCAATGGGACTCGTGTGTAAACAAAATAGTAAACAAAAAAATGTTAAACTTCATTTTAAGAATTAAAAGTGAAATTTAGCAATCACTCTATACAGAGATACCTAAAGCCTATACAGCGTGGGAAACCAATGTCACCTCAATTAAAAAATATTTCAATCTATAGAAAAATTATGGGAAAGTTCAGCATAGTTAGCAGAACAAGGCATACAATTTATCAACCTTGACAACAGAAAAAGTGAGGGAATAAACTGATACCAGCTGCAGGAAGGCGGTGAGCAGGTGTATGCAAAGGGAATGGTAGACGCCATCTTCTCAGACTACCAAGTCAGAAGAAATTTGTTGTTAATTAATGAATAAGTGGAGTAACTTAATTATGCTTTTTGAAGGTACAGAGGTGATCAGAGATGTCTGCTCTCCCACTGCGAAAGCCAAAAGGGTTCCTGGAGGCTCCGCCCCACCCCTGCTGCCAGTCCCGGAGGCCAGTTGGTGACCTAGATGGACGCTTGGATTCCCAGTGTCCGCACTCATGATCTTAAGCAGAGTGTCGCAAGGACAAAACGTACATGACTGGCGTTCATACATGTAGCCCCATGTCCGCTAAGTTCCAATTGTTTCTGCTCTCCTTCCTGTCCATTTCCTAGCTATGTCTCTAGCCCAGCCTCCCACGGACTCCTCAAGTTTCCCAATATCTTGCTAATAAAGCCCTTCGCTGCTGCTGTTGAAGTTACTAAGAGGTGTTCGGTGGGGCAGGGAAGGGAGGGGGCAGTGCTGGGGGATGACAACAACCAAAGAACCTAAATCTGACAGATTTCAGTCCTGGTCCTCCTCTCCATTATTCTATTAACTGAGAAGACAGAGACAGAGCAAAGGGAGGAGACTGACCCAAGTCATCCACTTCTCAACGACCAGGCCGGGTTAATAAATGAACCAAAGACTGTTGAATGGGGGAGAGATGACAGGAAATGTTTTGGGGGGGTTCTGTAGAGATGGCGCTGAGTGTTAGGCAACTTCTGTGTTTGAGATGAGAAGTGCTGAGGGTTTTCCCGCTTCCCTAAGTTAGTTCCCTTCAGGCTGCCGAGAGGCCTGAACTCCTCCGAGAAGCCTCTGCAGTGCTGCCAATTCAGGCCACGCAGCCAACCTGCTGGCACACACAGATGTCAAGAGGATGCGCGTTCCTGTCGTGTATGGAGCAAGAAACTCTCATCAGCAGAGGATTTGTAGCGGTTACACGATACAGATTCTCCGTGGTGACAGAACGCGTTCATTTGATTGGGCTGGACAAATACCACATGGGCGCCTCACCACCTACCTGGCCGCAAAACAGAGACCAGACAAAGCAGTAAATAACTGAAGGAAAGAGGAATTCTGGAATTTCCTAGGTACAGGAAAAAGAATAAAGAAGGAAGTTTGGTCAAAAGCAGGGGTGAGACCTCAGAAGTCAAGGGTGGACAACTATCAGCTGTGTGCCTACTATGTGCCAGGCCCCTGATAATATGTGATCTCATTTGATTCTCCTTCTACGGGGGCAGGGGTAAGGATTATTCTTCCCAGTCACAAAATGAGGACATGAGATTCATAGAGGTAAAATGGCTACCCAAGGTCAGCAGCCAGCCAGTGGCTCACCGAACTCCAAAGCCAATGCTATTTCTTTATCAACTTTTGTTCACTGCAGCAACATCAGTTCACAACACAGTGTATGTTTTAGGGGTACAGGTTTACAGCTCTACAGATGTATGCTATCACCCACGCCCACCATCAAAGTCCCAATAATCCTCCACCCACAGTTCATTGAAAGCAAGTGATGTTTCTAATATACTATTAATATTTCTAGACCGAGTAGATGCTTAATAAGATACAGAGGCAGAGGATACTTCTGGGAGATGCACCCCGGTACTGGCTTTCAACCCCAAGGCTGACTCCATCCTGTTCCTATTCTGCAGAGCGGAGGAAGTGCTAAGTGAGGCCGGGTTTTTCAGCCTCATTTTAATCTACACTGTTTGACAGGTGTTAGATGCTCTGGAGGACAGAAAGCCATGGCGGGCCCTTTGAAAAATGTGGCTGCGTTATCCACTTAGTTGAAGCCTCTTTGAACATCAGAACTGTATTTCACTGAATTTGGTAGTGGAGAGAAAGCAAGCGCAGACTTTCTCTAAATTGTTCCTGGGCCTTTAATATTCAGAGGAGATTGTTCAGAGGTCAGGAGAGGGAAGACGGATGGCTGTCCCGACTCCCTGTGGAAGGTCGCTTCTAGGCGGAGGAGATTGCATGTCTGAAGATAGTGTCTGTCTTATTTTTTCCCCAAAGTATTAGGCTCTGTATAATTGAAAATACAGTAATCTCTCTCCAGTCACAGGGTTATGTTCCTGAAGGCGTGAATTCCGCATCTGCAGAGACACACACAGCACACTGACCTGACGCAAGAGAGCCCAACTCAAGTGGGGGGAGGGGCGAAGGGGGCAGGCCAGGTTTGCCCATAATCCATGCATTTACTCACCGCTCTATGCTCAGGACTTAGCGCGTGGGCCTGAACAGAGTTGGCAATGGATAAGTATTTGTTGCACAGATGAAAGAATTCCCTGTCACCTGTGAGATGGACTGGATTATGATTTCCTCATAGGGACAGTGTCTCATCTGTCTTTGGGTTTCTCATGCCTGCCACAGCATAGGTTCTTAGCAAACATTGGCTGGACGATCCTTTTGACAGAAAATCAGAGGCCAGTCTACCCTTTCAACTAAATCCACCGCCCCTCACTGTTCTCTTGGACCTGCGCCCACTGCTGTCCAGTGTTCTGGAATGCCCCTTTGTTTTAGGAGCTTCATAAGGGATGAACTTAATCCAGGACATTTAGCAGTTTGATAACAGATCAGAGTTTCCCAAACCTAGAGTTTCTCATCATTGTAGAAAAACAGAAATTGTTGGAGGTCTGTCCTTGCTTTGCAGAGTTTTAGATGGGCGAAATGCAGGTTGGATAAGGAAGTAGCTTTTGTGAACAGTGCCGCATACTCTCGACTTAATATTTGCATTTGAGGGTCTTGTTTGAATGTCTGTGGTGCTGGGTCCTGCCCTTCACAGGCTAGGAGGGCGTGGGCTGATGCAGCTGACCTAGAACCGCTAATAACACTGGCATGGCTGGGAACACTTCTAAGCCACGGGGAGCATTCTGCTCTGTGCAAGTGGGGGGCTTTAAACAGGGGCAGTGAATGAGCCCAGGGAAGGGGAAAGGCATGAACTCTGTAGTACTCTGTAGTCTTAGTCACATTTCTTAGTCTCTCCGCTCCTCACCATTGTCGGTTAAATGTGCACAATACAATAATATTTAAATCTCACAGAACTTTTTAAAGAATAACTAAAACACATGACTGCATTAGTCAGGCCTCTCCCAGTGCAAAAGAAGCAACAGGATACAGATATATGGAGAGAGATTTGTTATAAGGAAATGGCTTATGTAATTGTGGGGACTGGCAAGTCCAAATCTGCAGTGTGGGCAGCAGGCTGGAAACCCAGGAATGCCAGTGACAGATGAGTGCAAGGGCTATCATCTAGAGAATTCCTTCTCAGTTGGGGAAAGGTCAGTCTTTTTGTTCTATTTAGGCCTTGGACTACTTGGATGAGCCCACCCACCTTAGAGAGGACAATCAGCTTTACTCGGAGTCCACCAATTTAAATGTTAATTTTATCCCCAATCACCCAGGATGTTTGACCAAATATCTAGGCACCCCGATATTAACCATCACAGTGACAGAGTCAGACATACAGTGGTGCTTGACAGATGAGTTTCCCTGTCCCTTGCTCTTTAGTGGTAATGATATAGTCCATATCAAAAGAAACCAAGGGGCATATCTACTTAGTGAGAAAAGAATTCAGGCACATTATGGACAATTCAATTGCCATCGCGCTCAATTTGAATAAAATTTAAGTGATATGCATACGATTCCTTGGTTCTTTTTTTGAGGGGTAGATGACTGAGATTGTCATGTGAAAAGATGGCTTCTAATATCTAGAACTGAAAGAAACCTGACATTGCCTCGGGTCTAGTCAGCACTTCAGCCCTCGTATGAGCTCTGGGGCGGGGGAATCCATAACAGGCACAAAGGCCTCCTTTCACTGTCAGAGAAGAGAAAGGTCTAGAAGCAATTTTTTCCTGAGCACTTGCACCAACACCTCCCCAAACGCAGGGGTCGTGACCATGAGTAAGCGCTCTG